>CM042874.1:1264033-1296533 GCA_023658055.1 Thaleichthys pacificus | reverse complement strand
CAGGCTTAGCTCTCCTGTAGCCTGAATAAGATGTGTCCTTGAGGAGGAAGCAGAGGAGGATTGATTCTGTTGAGTCAGGTGGCTGAGCGGTTAGGGAATCGGGCTAGTAATCAGAAGGTTGCCGGTTCGATTCCCCACCGTGCAAAATGATGTTGTGTCCTTGGGCAAGGCACTTCACCCTACTTGCCTCGGGGGAATGTCCCTGTACTTACTGTAAGTCGCTCTGGATAAGAGCGTCTGCTAAATGACTAAATGTAAATGTTTACTCAACAAGGTGTATGGATGGTGTATTTTGTGAGGGTTTTCATAAATGTTGTTCCTAAACTCTTTAGGTTGTGGGTCGTGAGTTTGGTCTTGCACAGAGCACCACTTTACTGTACTGAAGCTTTTGTTAGATTCATACAGCACAGTACTGTACCTTCTCAATATTATTTTGACCTTCAAAACACTAGACTGTAGGCTGTATTCCCGGATGCCTGTTTAATTTAGCCTGGTTGAGTGTATCTGGGAGTGTGTGTGTTGTTTGTGTGTCTGTGTGTGTATGTGTGTCTGTGTGTGTATGTGTATGATCTTTATATCATATCCCACCCAGTCTTAACGGCGAAAACGCAACCCAAAGAGGCCCATCCCTGTACGCAAAATCAACATAACATCTGAGGTCACAATACTTTTTATTAGCCTACAGGAGGTAACAGTTCCTAGACCGGTATGACACGACCGGTTAAGTAGCTGTTATTTAACGATTGTCCCCTTTAAATACATTTTTCCTTCGGTGATGTCTCCGGATCACCTGTCAAATGCGGAACATGCGCGTTGGTGAGAGCAGGGAGACGAGGTGGTATAGTAGAACCGAGACCCGCACAGGAATCGTCGTCCCCTCTGTAGCAAATATGCAAACATCACTGACACGACATACCGTTGAAGAGGGTGTTGAGCTCGAGACATAATTTGGGATGCCTCGAGAAGCCGAGGGATCCCATTTCCACAGCAACCGTTGGAGATAAAAACGCAGAGCGTCGCGTACCGAATCTAACGGGGGGCGGGAGGGGTCGATCATGGGGAACGAAGCGAGCCTCGAAGGAGGCGAAGGGGCGCTTGCTGGATTACCGGAGGGTCTCGCACCGGACGGGAAGGGAGGCTTCATCCGGATCCCCAGTGGGGTACAGGCGGATCTCAGCCAACTCAGCGAGGATGACAGGAAACAACTCGCAGCCGCTATGTCAAGGACGCAATGCCAGGAAGCCAGTGAGGCGCTCCGGCTCGAAGGCAGGGCTTTTTACAAGAATTAATTTTGTGTCTTTAAAATGTCCTCTTCCCAACAGAGTACTCAGTTGTGTCTCTTTGTGGGTGTTTCTGACGTGTTTTGATCAGATAACTGCAGGTTGCTAGCAGCATCAGAAGAGTGTAGGTTCACACCCATTCACGTAAGATAGGATACCATTCTCTCCCTATCCTTTTCGGATACATTATTGCAAGTGGTAAAATTTGACATTGGGTTGCAATTGGAAACATCTGTAAAAGCGTTTACATCGTGGTCGGTAGTTTTTTTTCCCCATCACGTAGTATTAATCATTTGTAAAATGAGCGCATCCACCTGATACAAAGCTGCATAGCCTACTGTGTCACCATTAGGCTGAATGCTCATAACATACTGCTGCTTGTCTAATGCCATTTATCACACACAATATGTCATTCCTTATGTAGTCGTTAAATTACTGCGTTACTTGTCTAAAAATAGCTTTATCAATCCATTTAGGGCTGCTCTTTAAGATCTGGGAAGACACTAGTGTTTGTGTGAAAGAATCGAAATGCCTGCTGGGTAAAATTCCTCTTACAAGCGCTAGCTAGATTTTTTTTTCCCGCGGACGACGCTCTTTCACCCAAACAAATAGCCTATTTCCGCATGTTCATATTTATATCGCTAATTACCTTGGCAATGTTTGAAAAATGTTCGTATTTGCACCGTTTACAGAGCTTGTTTTGCTTGACAGTTTTTACGAATGGTTGGTTACGAAAACGCTCGGTTGAGTGAAAAGAATCATGTCCTGGTTCTAAAATATCCCACTATGTGTTTGATTCTGGTATATGCATCCTTATTAAACTACAGGGCATTAGCAATCAATACAATTGAATATAAGGATAAGGATAGGCTACTAATTGCCTCCAGTGGTGAAAAACGTTATTTTGATAAATCTGGACTGGGGGGAGGGGACATGATAAATATTAATATGTCTATATTTAGAACTGCAAGCGCAAATGTCATCAGTCATTGATTTCCTTCCCATTGTCTTCAATGAACGTTTTGAATTTCATCTTCGTAATGAAAGATATTGAGAATCTTGGGAGAGCTCAGAATGAGTTTAAACGATGAGAAGCGCACGAAGGAGATGTACAGTAGTCGCTGGCCTTGGTTCTGAAAGCAAGCAAGCAGCATTCCTGTCCCCTGAAGCAGACGCGTAAGATGCGTAAAAGAAGGGGGGAAATGTTATGTTTAATGTTATCATTTCATCAACAGTCTTCCGTTTTTCTGGAATAGTTATTGACTTGATATTAAACCAAGGAGAGAAGCCTTCAATGCATTGCAGCTTCCCATTACGAGATACTCTTCCAACTCGACCCCTTTTGACTTAATCGCGAGCATTGCATCGATCGTCTCGTGACAGTCACGTCTTAATTGAAGAATTACAGAGTTGTCTCTGACAGTGTGTTGGCTGTTTCTATCGCCTCCCTGATCCAACTAATAAAGCCATCTCATCTTGCACTACCTGAGCCGTTTCACTGTCTGTCTTTTGCCGTCAACATTCTCTTTTGACTTTCCGTTACTTTCCGTCATCAGTAGCCTGCAGTAGTAAGTTACTATTTGTGTTCACAGGGGTGATGAAAGGCCTCGGTCCAATAACTTTAGGGCTAAGGGGCTAGAATCCATGAGATATGTGGAAAGTGGTTTAATGTTTGACATATAACTTCCAGTGGTGTGAAACAGTCTCTGCCATAGTAGGTTTCTGATCAATTCTCTTAAAGTTATCAGGACTTTGAAAACTGACGGATTAATATAATATCTATGTCATAATATCTATTTGACTGGTATTGTTTTGTCTTTCTTCTTCTGCTTTGATGGCATGGATGTCACCATAACAACACTACCAAAGCATCAAGTATCAATGAAACAAAATGAAACATTTCATAGATTTAAATAAGAAAACTTTCTGTTTCTCATTCTTTCTTCTCTCTCTCTCTCTCTCTCTCTCTCTCTCTCTCTCTCTCTCTCTCTCTCTCTCTCTCTCTCTTCCATCTCCTCTCTCTCCTCTCTCTGTCTACCTCTCTCTCCTCTCTCTCCTCTCTCTCTCTTCCTCTCTCTTCCATCTCCTCCCTCTCCATCTTCTGCTGTTTGTCTCTCAGGCCTTCCGAAGCGGATGCCCAGCAGCGCCCCCAGCAGGCAGGAGGCGGGGCCTCTCGGGGCCCGACAGGCCTCAGCAAGAGTCGGACCGTAGACGCGTTCGGACAGGGCCCCGTGGGCAAGCCTTCCCCAGGCCGCAGCCCCTCGTCCCTCAGCCTCCTCGAGTCCAAATTCCGGCAGGAGCCCAAAGACCCAGAGACTAAAAGCGGCATGTTCGGCTCTAACTTCCTGAGTGGGGCCAACCCTCTCAACGCCGTCTCCTCCATGACGTCCTCCATGTCCTCTGCTGTCAACATCCCCAAATTCGGCTTGTTTGGAGATGAGGAGGAGGACGATAGCCCCCCTCCAACAGCAGCCAAGCCAGGAGGGAAGCCCCCTGGGGGGCCCCCAGGGCAGGGGAAAGGCCCTCAGCAAGGCCCAGGGCCCAAGGGCCCTCAGCAAGGAGGGCCACCGAGACAGGGCCAAGCAGGGCCCCCTGGACAAGGACCTAAACCAGGCCAGGGCCCCCCTGGACAACAGGGCCCAAAGCCAGGCCAGGGACCCCCAGGTCAGGGCCCCCCAGGGCCCAAGGGCCCCCAGCAAGGAGGGCCACCGAGACAGGGCCAAGCAGGGCCCCCTGGACAGGGACCTAAACCAGGCCAGGGCCCCCCAGGGCAACAGGGCCCAAAGCCAGGCCAGGGCCCCCCAGGCCAAGGGCCCCCCGGACAGCAGGGTCCTAGGCCAGGCCAGGGACCCCCAGGCCAAGGGCCCCCCGGACAGCAGGGCCCAAAGCCAGGCCAGGGTCCACCCCAACAGGGTGGCCCGCAACAGCAAAAAGGAGGCCCACAAGGACCCCCCCAAGGACCTGGGGGTAAGCCAGGGCCGCAGCAGGCAGGACCAGGTGGGCCTGGGAAGCCTGGGCCCCCCGGCCCGGATGCACAGCCAGGCGGCCAGGCCAAGGCAGGAGGACCCCCTGGCCCCCCAGGGCCTGGGAAGCCTGGAGGTGGGGTGTGTCCGCTGTGTAAGAGCACCCAGTTGAACGTTGGTGCTAAGGAGCCACCCAATTACAGCACCTGTACCGAGTGCAAGAACCAGGTGTGCAGCCTGTGTGGATTCAGCCCTCCAGATTCAGAGGTAAGAAACAACTGGATCTGTGTGTTTGACTGTTTGTTTATGTATATCTGACAGTTTTTTCGCACCCGTCCCCTGAAGTAATGAAAACACTGTCTCTCTCAGGATAGAACTTGTCACATCAAGAATTCAGAGTGCCTCCGATGCTAGGGCAGATTCAATATGGCCAGTGTTCCTCCCTGGAAACAATCATCTTGTTTCGTGATATCAATACAGACTGGGTTAGCTTTGTAGCATTAGCATAGTTTCACTTAGTACTTTATACTTAGCTTTTAGCTTGCTAATGCTAAAAATAGCTTTTAGCATAAAACGACCCAGGTGGTAACTACTAGCTTTTAGCATTAGCATCTTTAGCATTCCTGAGATGCTAATGCATGTCTGTGCTAGCTCTAGCTAGGCCTCTCATAGGAGCAACACACAGCATGAGCAGAAGAGGCACCATATGGACACTGGGGAAGTGAGCGAGGTGACTCATGTCTCAAACACAGGAAGCTCCCACAGCAGAGCTACCTGCTGGGCACTGGTTAACCAAGCTGGTCGATAGCCATTTTTAAAGCCTGTTGCGTTACAGTACCTGCAATGTTCCCAAAAGAAAGATTTCCCCTGCGCTACCAACACAGGCAGGGTGAAGACAACACTCAGATTAAATGGATTCCAGAGTCTGTTTAGCCCGACGCTGTGCTGGGCATTTTCCTGTGCAGCATAATGAGATCAGCGCTATCTGTAGTTTATCTTCTCTTCAGAATAGCGGTATTGTTTGGATGTTTGACACCAATCATGAAAAGACAAATGAGTTGAGCTGGTTGTTCCATCATGCAGGCAAATGATAGTGAAAATATCAATACTGGCCCTTTTAATTATACTATGGCTAGGTCACTGTAGTAAGGAAATATACTAATGGTTCTATCGATTAACCTAAATAGGATAATAATAGTAAAAGGCCCTACATTTATGGTGGGGAAATACTTTTGTGAGCATCAATATAGTACATAACAACAAGCCAATGTTTCATCATAAGAGCTTTTAAAATATAGATAGATTTTCAGTATTTCAAGACTAAATCAATAAACTTCACATACTCAATGAAGACAAATCACGTTATATAAATAATAGGATTTTGTACCTCAAATGAGGAAAACATGCTGTTGGAGAATGTTATAGCTGTTCTGGAAATTGCTTTGATATATAAAGGCTCCATCATTAATGCTTAATGAGACTGCAAATTTGCAATATTTGCTATTAAATCCCCAAGCTTAGTCAGAACTAATTTGTCTCATGAAGAGAGAAAGGAAAACAATTTGGGTTTGGAAAAGAAGGATCATGTGCAACTGGAACTGGCAAATTAATTTGTGTTTGTAACTGAAATAACAGAACAGCATTCTATTAATGTGTTATATTTGTGCATGTGCATGCATTTGTGTGTTTTTTTTTTTCCACATCTGACCATATTTTGTAAAACATTTTAAGATGGATTTTGGCCTTTTCTTGGCTTTATCCGACAGAGAGAGTTGGCGAAAGACAGGAAATGTAGGAGAGAGAGAGAAAGGATGCAGAAATGGTCCTGAGCTAGCGTGGTGCCCATGTCTGACCGTGTTCTGTCCTTCCACAGGGGAAGGAGTGGCTGTGTCTGAACTGCCAGATGCAGCGCGCTATGGGGGGGATGGAGGACTCAGGCCCCCCCTCCACCATGAAACCACGACAGGGCTCCGCCCCTACCTCCCCACAGAGGAAGGACCCCAACGCCAAAGCCGACGGCAGGAAGCCATCCCTTCTGATCAAGCAGCAGAGCGTCACAGACTCCTTCAAAGGCTTAACCCCTCCGACGACGCCCATGCAGAAATCTCCGGGTCCCTCCTCCCCAGGGCCCATGTCCCCCGGAGGACAGAAGCCCCCAGATTCTCCCGGGTCCACAGGGAGCAGGTCCCAGCCTCCGTCCCCCCAGCATCGCCCCGGCGGACCGCCACAAATCGACCCCAAAACGGGCCGCCCCATCCAGCCCGGCCAGAAAGGAAGCCCCCAGCCCTCTCCAGCCAAGCCCAAGCAGGAGTCCAGCTTCTTCGGGGGCCTGGGGGGCCTGAGTCTGGGGGGGCTGACGGACGCAGCCAAGCCCCCCGCCGCTGCCTCCCATGCGGCAGAGTCTGTCACAGGAAAACTGTTCAGTGGCTTCGGGGGGTTCACAGAATCGGCAAAGCCTCAAGCCCCGCCCTCGTCCGCCCCTAAACAGGAAGAGTCCGTGGCAGGGAAGCTGTTTGGAGGGTTCGGCTTCAGCGAAGCAGCCAAGCCTCCAGCCGCCGCCTCCCAGAAAGCCGAGGCCGTTTCGGGGAAGATGTTTGGGTTCGGGTCTTCCATCTTAAGCTCGGCCACAAACCTCATCTCAAACGCTCCGGGGGGTGATGACGCAAACGAAGAGTCTCCACCTGGTTCCCCTCCCGACACCCCCAGAGCAGACTCCCCCCTCGGCTCCCCCCCGGACTCCCCCTTCTCCCCTCCCGGGTCCCCCCCAGACGACTCCGACTGCCCCCCTGACACCCCGGATGCCAAGTCCAAGGATGCCCCTAAGCCCATCCCCCAGGTGGAGAACCTTGAAGTCCAGCCTGCACCAGAGCCTGCCAAAGCGGATGAGCCTCCAACTCCAGACCCAGGCTCTGGGGCCCTGGAAAACTGCCCTCTCTGTAAGGTGGAGCTTAATGTGGGATGTGACCCACCCAACTACAGCATCTGTACGGAGTGCAACAAGACTGTGTGTAACCTTTGTGGGTTCAATCCCACGCCTCACCTGGGAGAGGTAAGACCAACTTGACTGTAGTCTTAGTCACACAGTGTGTGTGTGTGAGAGAGAGAGAGAGAGAGAGAGAGAGAGAGAGAGAGCAGAGAGAGCAGAGAGAGAGAGCAGAGAGAGAGAGAGAGAGAGAGAGAGAGAGAGCAGAGAGAGAGAGAGAGAGAGAGAGAGAGAGAGAGAGAGAGAGAGAGAGAGAGAGAGAGAGAGAGAGAGAGAGACAGAGAAAGAATGCGTGTGTGTGTGTGTGTTCGTATGAGCGTGCGTAAGGGAGAGAGATGTTCAAAGAGTATGTGGAAACTCGGTGTGCTCGTCTCCTGAGGGCCCGGGGGCTGCTTGGTTATAGCCTTCATTGTGTTGTGTTTCTCTGACGCTCAGTGAACATATATGGTTGTGCATTGAGCACCATAAACAGATGGTTAATGGGTTCATCAAAGTGTATAGTGCAGAAAAGCAATGTAACTCATGTGGTTCAGTAGATAAAACCATACTCTAGAAACGTTTTATCCTTATGGCGTGTTGATGTGAGAAATGTAACTATAGGACTTGATGTCAGTACGTTTTATTTCTTTGTAAGCCTTGACACAATTATGAAATATTTAGATTCTTAGTAATCTTTGATGACTATTTCATACTATTATTGTAAAAAGCAGCATTATTGGAAATAAGCAAAGCTAAACTAAAAATACTGGACACCGTCAGGGAAACAGTAGATGTGCTTTTGTAAGCAAGTTTGACTGTGCTGAAGTATTTTCCACCTAGCGTGTTAGCATAGCCAGGGCTAAATTTAATAGCCTGATAGCATAGCATGTTCAGGAGAGCTCTTTGCTATTCAAGCATACTAGCATAGCATGTTTGAAAGAACTTTCCACCTAGCATGCTAGCGTAGCGTAGCTTGGGAGAGCTTCTTCACGTGTTTATAACTTTGTGTTTGTCGGGGGTTTAAGGTGGTGTGGTGGTGCGTGGGTAGGACTGTGGTAATCCCTACTAGGTCTATATTAGGGGCGCTGAGGAGCTTAAGCAGAGAATGTCCGGTTCCAATTCCTTGTGAGAAAACATCCGTCCTTTTCCTGCATCATGGTCTAACAGACCAGTATTGGTCCTGCATAGAGGAGAAGGGCTTTTATGAGTAAAAAAAAAAAAAAAAAAAAAAAAAAAAACTCCCAGTAAAATGCAACTCGCTAATCAAGCAGCGCTCTTAAAGCATCGCTCTCAACCAGCCTTCCCATACATGGCTTATCTACACCGTGTAACACACAAGTAACATTGACTGACGTCCCACGAGACAAGCAAACGAGGAAAAGACCTCACCCATCAGACGACGTCATGGGTTTTCATGCTTTTTAGTGTTGTTGTAACGATACATCTTGTGAATAATGAGGGGCTGCTTATACCCGGCTAATTGAGGCCAGACATGGGCAGGTGTGTAATTACACTGGAGAGATCTGCATCCCAAGGTACTTAAGCTGCTGTAAATGGACGATGATTTGCCACCACTAGACCAGCCCGTCTTAATGTTGTTACGGATCGGCTTATTTCGCGAAGAATTGTAGTAGAGTAGAGGAACCGGAAGACTGCAGGAAGCACAATGCCTGAGCTCCACACCAGCTCCCCTCCACATGCCAGACACACTCAGTTAATTCCATATTCAACGGCTCCAGAAGGATGAACAAGACAACCCGATTATGCAAATAAAAAGACCCCCATTGTAGAGAAACAGAGACTTTACTACAGCCTGAAATCATTTCTGTATGTTTCCCGAGAACGTGGGGTCTAGGGGAAGGATCACGGGCCGACCCAGATCTCTCAAACCTCTCCATCGAGCGGAGGCTCTCTCCTCTAACCTTGATCTGATTGATGTCGTTCCCAGGTTTTTGTTTGCTGTAACGTGGAGAGCGTTCTTCTGTTTGTAATGAATTCGAGGGTGTGAGTCATTGATGTGTGGCAGCAGCGCTTGGTGAAAGGCAGGGCCTGGCCCAGCTTTCCTGAGTTGACTCATCTGTGCGTAGTGTGTGTGTGCATGCATGTGTAGTGTGTGTGTGTGTGTGTGCAGGTGTAGTGTGTGTGTGTGTGTGTGTGCAGGTGTAGTGTGTGTGTGTGCATGTGTAGTGTGTGTGTGCAGGTGTAGTGTGTGTGTGTGCATGTGTAGTGTGTGTGTGTAGTGTGTGTGTGTGTGTAGGTGTAGTGTGTGTGTGCGTAGTGTGTGTCGCTCTCAGAGCACCAGCTGAAGAGTACAGATGCGTGTTTGTACAACGCTGTATCCCAGGGTGTCTGAAGAACTCGGGTTAGTCAGCAAAAATTGTGGAAGTGTGCAGTTTGGGGCGGTTGTGGGGGATGGTGGGGGGGGGGATGTACACAGTGTTATATCTTATGGAGCTTTAGGGCAGGCTGCGTTGAGGGCTGGATATGTGTGTGTGTGTGTGTGTACTGCAGTTTAAATGGACTCTGCTTCCTAAAAGGATTTGAAGGGCAGGAGGGTGGCACTTCTTTCCACCCAAGGCTAGAGGTGTCCCTTAACTGCTGTCAGTATGGGTCGCCACCAGAGGAAACATTCACCCTCCCCCCACACTACACACACACACACACACATCACAATACACATGACACACACACATATACACTGGCTGAGTGCTGGCTGGTTGGGTACAGCCTGGCTGGGTGTCAACTCCAACCCTGGCTCTGCTGTCCTTGTGGGGGAGACTGAGGAGTGCTAATGGCCTGAGCTGGGGATTCTAATGACCTCCTCCTCTGTGTGTGTGTGTGTGCTCTTCTGTATGTGTGTGTATGTGTGTGTGTGTGTGTGTGTGTATTCTTCTGTGTGTGTGTGTGATCCTCTGTGTGTGTGTGCTCTTCTGTATGTGTGTGTATGTGTGTGTGTGTATTCTTCTGTGTGTGTGTGTGATCCTCTGTGTGTGTGTGTGCTCTTCTGTATGTGTGTGTGTGTATTCTTCTGTGTGTGTGTGTGATCCTCTGTGTGTGTGTGTGCTCTTCTGTATGTGTGTGTACGTGTGTGTGTGTATTCTTCTGTGTGTGTGTGTGTGTGATCCTCTGTGTGTGTGTGTGTGTGTATTCTTCTGTGTGTGTGTGTGATCCTCTGTGTGTGTGTGCTCTTCTGTATGTGTGTGTATGTGTGTGTGTGTGTGTGTATTCTTCTGTGTGTGTGTGTGATCCTCTGTGTGTGTGTGTGTGTGATCCTCTGTGTGTGTGTGTTCAGGGGTGTGTGTGCTTGGTGGGGGACAGTAGTGTGAAGCTGACAGGGAGTGTGTGAGAGACTGTCTCGCATCAGACAGTGTTTCTAGTGCTGACCTCTAACCCCAGGAGAGTTGACCCCTGACCCCAGGTTGTAGTGCTGTGTGTGCCACCTGATATTCCTCGAGCCTCGTTAGCCTCCATGATCACCCAGCGAGCACCTGCGGACACACCGAGACACAGGTGGTCTCTGACCCGTGTGTGTGTGAGTGCTGTGTCTTGTGTGTTTGTGTGTACATATGTAGTGTGTGTGTGTGTGCGTGTGTGTGTGTGTGTGTGTGTGAGTGTGTGTGTGTGTGTGTGTGTGTGCGTGTGTTTGCTTGTGTGAGCAGCGTGTGTGAGAACTGTGTTGGTCACAGTTATCCCTCATGCTGTCCCTCTGTGTTCTGCCCTGTCTACACCCCCTACACACACACACACACTCACACACACACACACACACACACACAGTGTGCTGGGGTCTTGGCTCTGCATGGTTTGTCCTGGTCCCTGCTCATTGCTATTCAGGCTTCTGCCTACGCTTCCACACTTCCACCGACGCTCGGAGCAGCTGCCCCCAGACCCAGCAGCCAGGCAGGAACACCTCCCTCCTGGGTCTCACGCACACACACACACACACACACACGTTGCTCAGCCTGGCGCAGTGTTCTGTATCCTCATTATGTAATCCACCTCCTCCTGAAACTCCTCCTATATCTCAAGTCTTGTGTTTACAGTATACATAGTGTGTGCATGTGTGCGTGTGTTTGTGCGTGTGTCAGTGTGTGTGTGTGCTCTGCTCCATAACAAAGCACCATCTCATTCACTACCATCCCTGAGGACAGAGAGGGGCAGAAATAGCTAAGTGACAAAAGAGCCACAGACCCAGCCACACAAGTGACTGCAGGGCCTTCTGGGTGTCCTGTCTCCCTCACCCCTCTCTCTCCCTCCCCCCTCTCCCCCTCTCCCCCACCCCTCTCTCCCCCTCTCCCTCCCCACTCTCTCCCTCACCCCTCCCCCCCCCCATCTCCCATCTCTCTCCCTCTTCCTCCCTCTCTCCTATCTCTCTGCACCCCTCCCTCTCCCCTTTCCTCTCTCTCTCCCTCTCACTTCTCTCCCTCTCTCCCTCTCCCCCTCTCTCTCTCCTTTGTGCTTCCTGTCTTTGTGTTAGCCAGTCTCTTCAGAAGGCCGTTTTGACGCTGGCTTCCTGTCTGCTCAGAGCTCCTACTGAGTCCTCTGCATGGTCACAGCCTTGAAAGGAGCAGTATTTATAGACATGAAGGTGTGTGTGTGTGTGCGCCAGCTAGTGCGTGTTCGTGCGTCGATGTGTGTAGACCCAACATATGGTTGATTGTTTAACAAATACTGTAGCCAGTGTATCACCTATGTCTTGTCGCATTCCATCCACCTTTTTAGACACAGAGCGAAAGACAGTTCTTAACTGCAAGAGTGTTTTAAAATGAAACGCGTTCTTCGTACGCCATCATAATAGTGAAATGTGGGTCTAAACTGAGTCCCAAAGGATCCAGACAGAACATTACTGTTGCCAGGTCTCGAGTGTTTATCATATATATTATATCTCTTGTCTGATTTATGAGAGCACAGGGGTTAAACATGAGGTTGTATTTTAGCCAAGCAGTGGCTTGAGACAAAAAAAAGGCTGGAAAAAAAAGCATGCCAGGGCAATTGATTTTGTGCCAGTGTTGCACAGTGCAGGAGCAGACACACACACACACACACACACACACTCACACACACACACACACACACACACACACACACACACACACTCACACACACACACACACACACACACACTCACACACACACACACACACACTCACACACACACACACACACACTCACACACACACACACACACACACATACACACACACACACACACACACACACACACACTCACACTCACACACACACACACACACACACACACACACACACACACACACACACACACACACTCACACACTCACAGGGCCTGTCTGATAACACAATCTGCAGTATTTACGTCAAGAGGTCTTTGGCCACGTCAGATACGCCATGATACCGAACACTGCCCGCACAAACACACGCACCACAGTCAGACACACCCAGGCAACAATCACTGGCGACTAGTGAGTCATCACTGCTGAGTTAGTTTGTCAGTTGTCACTAAAATGACCTAGATTCAGACAATCACGAGATGAAAAGGCGGGTTTAATGGCAAGATGTGCTCTCCCATGAAAGGCTTGATCTGAGTTTAAGGAAATCAAGGCCTTGAGGCATCTCAGGTTTAAGAAGTCATTGATCAGTTGATTGATCAGTGTGGTTGTCTTTTAGTTTGATCTGTTTTGGTCTGTCTAGTGTTCTCCTAGTTATAGAAATGGAGGAAGGGGTTGAGCAAGAGAGCCGCAAGACAAGCAGGGCTCGCGATAGTTAAGGAGAAAGGGGATTAGCAGAGTAGGAAATGAAAGATGGTTAAAAGAGAGTTGAAAGAGAGGGATTAGCAGAAGGGAAAACAAGCAACTTTCGAGGTATGAATGCCTCAGTTATGAGAGCGACGGAGCTATGTGAGAAATGTTCTGAGAAAGAAAAAAGGTATTTGGGAGGTAGACAGGATGAATGAAAGGCAAGCGAGGGGGTGGGTGTGAGAGGAGGGAAGGAGGAGGAGGGATGAACAGGAGGACCCAAGGAGAGGTCTGTTTCAGACAGGAGAGGTGCCAGCTACCACTGTTCTTGGCAAAACTCTAACAAGCTTCTCACTGCAAGTCCACAGCTGTTAGCATTCGTGCTAGCTGGGAGAGCTAATGTCGTTTGGTTTGAAAGCACAGCTGTTAGCATTCGTGCTAGCTGGGAGAGCTAATGTCATTATCTGGCTCAGTCAAAACATTCTAAGGCTCAGCATGTGAACATGTTGGTGAGGAGATTGAATGCAAAGTCATTTTATCTGTAATTGACAGGGATGCTGCTCTTACACACAGTTTAGTCTGACCCGGACTAGCCAGGAGCGCTTATTTAAAGCTCCACAACATCTGGTAAATATATCTGAGAAATGTATGCCGAAGCTGCAAGGAACATCTTTCAATCGCAAACTCACACTATCACACTCTCTCACACTATCACACTCTCTCTCACACACACCCTCACACACACCATAGCGTGGCTGTATCTCTGTTTTCTACCTACTCCCCTCGCTTAGTGTGTATAAATAGGAGCTTTCTCAGTCTCTCACCTGCTCTCACACACACGCACAGCGCACACACACATTCACTCACACACACGCACGCACAGCGCACACACACATTCACTCACACACACACGCACAGCGCACACACACATTCACTCACACACACGCACAGCGCACACACACATTCACACCAATAGATAGCATGCAGAGCTGACAAGGAAATGTGCAATTGTGAAGGGAACAGAAAACGTCCCATCCCATCAAGCGAGAAGCTGCTAAATGGAAATTCCACTGCAGCACCGTTGTTAGATACAGCTGTGGTTCATATTTAGTATGAGCCACTATTTTCTTGTCATGTTTAAATTGACACAGAAAGCTTTTTGAAGACCCCTTCTTTAATTGTCGTACCACGATAGTCTATATTTTGTATTCTTAGGAGTACTTGGATTCTTCTCTGTGATTTGAAGATCATCCGACCTTGACTTTGTTTACCTCTGCTGTTTAGTCATTTAGGATTTAATTAGAAGTTTGTGTATTCAAGTTTAATTTCCACATTTCTGGTCAACAATCCTTGTAGTGTCCTTGAGAGTTTTTCACTTGTCTAGGAAGACGTTGGAAGTATTTCCACTCTTTCGAATTTGAAGTTGTCAAAGACTTGCCTTTGTGTCTGTGTGTGTAGACACACGTGTGTGTGTGTGTGTGTACACACTGGTGTGTGTGTGTGACATGAGCCCCTGCAGTTCCCCTTTGTGTGAGAACGCTGCTTTTGGAACCTCTCACCACACTAGCTGGTGGTGTGGATGTTGTATATCTAGACTTAGAGAGAGAGAGAGAGAGAGAGAGGTTCCATCATGTTGTATGTCAAGGAGGATTCTTGCTTCCTGTCTATGGATGAGGTGAAACAGGGTGCATGGAAAGCAAGTGTGTGTGTGTGTGTAGGAACCCTGTTTATTGTGGAGGATTTCCAGGGGGCCTGTCATTTGTGATTCCTGATAACGTCAGCGATGACAAGGCCATGAGTGGCCCTGTGTCAACTCAACAGAGGTTGATTGGCTGGCTGGCTGTCTAGATTCTCGTTATTCCTTATCACTGGGCATCTCTCTGCCGTCTCTCTCTTTGTTAATAGATCGAGCAGTCAAGCTGAAGGACTCAGCAGAGTCTGGGCCTGGGAAGAGGGCTTCATGAAATCAGATGTATTTTATTAGTCACATCCACCGAGGACACAGTCAGCCACGTCACAACGCCTCTGCCGTCTCCACGCCTCCGCCGTCTTCTCCTGCTCTGCTCCGGGTCCGGCACACGTTGTCTTGATCTCGTGACAGTGATTCACGATGCCGCCGTTCAAACTCTTATCCATGTAACCCATATCCCATTGGAGGTGTTTCCCCTGGCTGCGGGTGAACACGCCTGTGGGGCGTGCTGTGCTTACAGGCGTGCCCGTGCCCGTGGCAGTGGGGGTGGTGTCTGTCCAGACAGACAGTGTGTACAGACTCACACTCTATTTACAGTGCTTGTCTCCCTCCCTCCCCTCTCTCTCTCGCTCTCTCTTTCTCGTTTTGTCTCACTCATCCCTGCTGCCTCTTGCTCTCAATCCCCCCATTGTTTTCTTAGTGTGCTGTGTGACTTAGCATTGCCCCATCTGTCTATCTACTTGTCTGTCTGTCCATCTATGATCTATGGGCCAGAATTAGCACCTGCACCACTGTTCAAGGTTACATCACAACGCTGTGAAGCACAGCATGTGCTGTTGGAAGACTTCATCCTGCGTCAGAGACGGAGAAAACGAGGCTGTCTACCCACTCTGGGACCACTGTGTACTTGTGTGTGTGTGTGTGCTCTTTTGGATCTTATCTAGAAACCCTTATGATGTTAAAGACTAGTTTTCAGTAGCCGTAGCAGTTTCGTAGAGCTACCTTACAGTAATTGCTAATGCTGCATGTTGAATCACCTTGTTCCATTAAATATAAAAAATTACCCTCAAATTGCAATTGTCAGTGGGGCCGATGATGTGTTTATTTAATGCTTGTTCAAGTGAGTGTTAAAGAATGTGAAACATTGATAAGATAACCATGACAAGGCTGAATCAGTGGTCCTCTGGGACCAGATTTGAACAGCTGTAATCGTAATAGTTTGTTGCCTCATTGCTGAGCTGAAAAAGCGCTAATTATTTCTGTATGCTTTACTCCCGAGTGGACAGGATAAATGAGGATAAAAGTCATTGCACTTTCAGAGTAAAACTGCTTCCAGAAAAACTTTGTTTAATTGTGTGCTTTTGCACTCTGTCCTCAGGAAGATTTAATCAGTTCATTTTTACAGAATCTGTAAGATTCTCCCTATTGTGGTTAGTAAATGTAGAACATTAAACAGATTAGGAGGTTGGACTTTAGGGCCTGTGGTATATGTATATTATTTGTATAATCGGTTCTGGTCAATACATTATCCTCTATATACAAATGCTCTGGAGATGTCTGGACCTGTTTGAAATGGCGGCCCCGTCTGTCTCTCTAACATGCACTGGTAAACCCTTTGGCCCATTACCATGCATTATAAATGGCCTATCTCCTAAGTTACATAAATGTGAAAAGCTCTCCTGAAATAGATTAAGTTACTCCGGCTCCTTGTCAAAGTGACCTGTAAAACAGACGTATCCAAGTCAGTGTACGTTTGCCTCAGAGCTGTTTTAACAGGAAATGTGATGTCTCTTGTTCCATTTTTAACACTCATGTCCAAACTCTGTAACAGCTACAAACGCAAATACCACTAAAACATGACCAGTATCTTACCTTGTCTTTTTTATTTTCTTCTGATTTACAGAAAGAATGGCTTTGCCTCAACTGCCAGACCCAAAGAGCCCTCTCCGGCCAGATGGGAGACACGACCCCTCCGCCCATGGCATCTCCGACCAAGAAGCAACCGCCCGCGCCCCTCCCCACCCCTCCTGCCTCCCCTGTTCCAGCTCCTGCCTCCCCCGCCAAAGGTTTAACCAGAACTGCCTCTGTGCCTCGTGCCCCTCTGGAGGCAGTGGAAGGCAAACCCGAGGCAGAGGCAGCAGCTGTAGAAGAGACCCCGCACCTTCCCGATCCCAAGGTAGTACCCGAACCTTCCCAGCCCGAGACGGTAGACACTGCGTCTGTCGAAGCAGACGCTACACCCATCCCATCAGAGCATGTTCCCTGTTCCTATGACAGCCCCCTTGAGGAGAAGACAGAGGCTAAAGAACCAGAGAAGGCTGAGATGTTAGAACCTGTCACTGCTCCCCCTGTGGAGGTACCACAGGAATACCCTCCGGTGGAGGTACCACCTGTGGATCTTCCACAGGAGCAGCATCGTGACAATGAAGGACTAGAGGAGGCAACAGGGCTCAGTGAGGCAGCACCAGAACCAGATGAAAACCAAGGAGTTGTCGAGTTAGTGGCTGAAGGCGAGGACAGCTCACAGGCGCCCCCTGTAGGTAGTGAGAAGGAGGAGCCTGTTTTAGAGAAGGTTCAAGATGCAGCACTTGAGGTAGAAGAGGCTGAGGCAATTGTACCACAAGAGATAGTCACACAAGACACCTCTATTGTCCCTGAAACACCTACAGAGCCTGAACCTGAACTTCCACCTCCTATAGTCACTGAGCAGGATGAGAAGGACTCAGGAGAGAAAGCTGTAACTAACGAGGCAGAGTTTAGTGAACCACCCAAAGCAGAGGAACCACCTTCCACTCCTGTTGCAGTTGCAGAACAGGAATTCATTGTCTCTGCGAAGGCCGCAGAGCCAGATAAAGAGTTTGAGCTAGAACCACAAAAAGTGGATGAAGTTGCCCCTGCTCAAGTTAGTGAGAAAGAGGAGCCTGTTCTCGAGAAGGTTCCGGAAATTCCTGCTGAGGTAGTACAGGCTGAGGAAATCTTGCCCCAAGAGATAGACTCTACTGTCCCTGACCAACCTACAGAGCCTGAGCCTGAACTGCCAGCTCCTGTAGTCACTGAGCAGGGTGAGAAGGAGTCAGGAGAGAAAGCAGGAAGCACAGAAGCAGCACCTGCTGACTCACCCAATGGTTGAGGAACCTCCTGCCCACTCCCCTCGAGGTTCTAGAGAATGAGAAAACAGCGGTCTCCACAGAGGTTACGGAACACACCGTCTCTTTAAATGATAGCACCGCTTCTGCTTTGAAAGCTGAGACCGAACCTTTAGGTTTAGCAGGGGAAAGGGAGAAGGTTACCGCAGTAGAAACCAAGGCAGAACCAGAGCCAATCTCGGAAATGATAGATATTCAAAAGGAGGCTTCTGTACCTCCGGCAGAGGTGTCAGATAAGTCTGGCCCTGTTGAAGAAGAGGCATCTCCGTCTCCTAAACCAACACAGCTACAGCCAGAGCAAGAACCTCAAAACATAGAGTCACAACCAGTAGAGTCGGCTCAAGAAACTATGTTGGTCGAGCCTGACAGTTCATGTCCCCCTGTAGTTAACAAGGAACTAGCTGACGGTAAGGTAGATCCAACTCCATCGGCGCAAGGTTGAGGAGAAGCCTTCTGCGACTCCTGTAGACAGTGAACCTCCTGAGAAGGTAGAGAAAGAGAAGGTAGAGAAAGAGAAAGCTGCTCCTGTTGCTGTACTCAGATAGAGTCAGTCCTGAGAGAGAGGCAGAGAAGGAAGAGTCCAAACCTGTTGTAGCTGAGGATTCAGTATCTACAGTTCCTGCTACTGAAGACATAGTCCCTGATGTTAGGCCAATGGAGGTAGAGCCTGGGACGCAATCCCCCAAATTTGACTTTGCCTCTCCTCTGGCCCAAGATGTTGCACCACCTGAGTTAGAAAAGGATCAACTGACACTTGAGGTAAATGCAGAAAGTGGAAGCTAACACAGAGGAAATCCAGACATCCATCGACACGAAAGTTGAACTAGAGCCAGCGGCAGATAATACATCTGTTGAGTCTTCTCAACCTTTGGGTTGTGGATTTAATGAGGAGGAAAAGGTCAAACTTGAAGAGCAAGCACAAGATGTAGAGTCAGTGTTAGCATTAGCTGCTAGCAGTCAACCCCAAACCCCTGAGATGGTCGCTGAAGACAAACCCACGCAGAGAGAGTCAGAACTTGAACCAAAGCCAGATGACATTACTAAAAATAAACAGGAAATGTCTATAGCTGAGAGAGAGAGAACTTCTTCAGGCGGTGATAAGAAAGTATCAGAAGTTGCACAGGAGGTGTTATCTAAAGAGGGTGACTCAGTACAGTCTCCTCCAGTATCCGAGAGTGCTCTGTCAGTCATAGACAAACAAGTTGAATCACAGCCCACCACTGGGGGAAAACAGGAGCCTGTCTCTGTACACGAGGTAAAAACTGACATTAATAAAAACGACAGCATTGATAAAGAATTGAAGGATGAAAATAAATCTGAGGAAACTAAAATATCAGAGGATAAATGTGAAGCCAGTAGTGTTCCTTCAGACCCAACCCCAGTAGTAGAGCTGACCTTCCCAGCCCCTGTAGATAGTGAGCAGGACACAGTCCGGAATGGTGACAGGTCATTTCCTGAACTTGAGGACAAAATAGAACCTGAAGTTCAACGAGTATGCAGTGGAGTGGATGCAGATGGAGAGGTAACAGTAGAATGCAGAAACAGTAGCGGTTTAGTGTGTCTACAGTACATAAGAAACTATTCCCAAAGGTGTCTCTAGTCTCCTTGATTGTTTAGATCATTTACAAACTTATTAGTTACACAGTTTGTATTAGTGGTCCTCTACTGGATTTAGATACAGTGTGAAGTTGGATTCCCCCCTACCCTCTGCACGTTCATCATCACATTTCATTTTTACCTCTCACATACTGTACTTGTTTTGTTGTATGTTTAAAAATAAATGTCTAATTATCTCATACGTCCCTTTTCCAAAGGCTAAGTCAATGGAGACGCAGAAAGAGCCCGGAGACAAAGACAAAGACCTCGCCACAAAAGAGAGCAGCCCCACAAGCCCATCAGATCTGGCCAAGCTGGAGAGCTCGGTCCTCCCCATACTGGAGGCCCAGATTAAAGAACCGACGCAACCAAAGGACGACTCAGAAAAACTCACCGATTCACTCAAGGGCAGACGCAAACTGGAAGTGCTGCCGATCTCGTCAGAGTCCCCCAGCTCCGAGGATGACAGGGAGCTCTCGGAGAAAAAAGAAGTAGACGTCCCTAAGAAAAGACTGCTTGTGCCGACGGACCTCAGAGGCGACTCACTGGAGGACAGCAGTGAGAGTAAAGACAGCCCCATGTCCGGGGACGAGGAAGACTTCATTCGGAAACAGATCATGGAGATGAGCGAGAACGAAGACGCCTCTCCGTCGGACGAAGAAAACCTGATCCGGCGAAAGATCCGAGATCAGGAAAGGAAACGTAACGAAGACCAGAGAGGAGACGTGAAGGAGAGGAGCGCGTCAGGAAAAGCCCGGCGCCTCCTCAAAAACAGTACCATCAGCCCTGACGACGACGAGATGAAGAAAATCAACACCTTGTTAGACGCCCCTGAGGACACTGGGAAAGAGGAGGGAACTGAATCCAAAGTCGACCAACCTCAGACAGAGGAGCAGGAAGGTGGTATGGGCGTACGTAAATTCAGAACCATCGAGCTCAACACAACCAGTTACCCAGTAAGTGTGCCTGGACTACCAAGAGATGACGGCGAACTGGAAATGGAGAACTTGACGGATTCGCCAGATGACCGATCCAGAGGTGAAGGTTCCTCCAGCCTCCATGCCTCCAGCTTCACTCCGGGGACGTCCCCAACATCGCTATCCTCTCTGGATGAGGACAGCGACAGCAGCCCCAGTCACATACGCTCCGGCGAGGGCAAACAGCACAGGAAAGCCAAACACCGACAGCCTGGCCAGGTCCTACCCACCATCGAGGATTCCTCAGAGGAAGAAGAGCTTCGCGAGGAGGAGGAGCTACTCAGGGAGCAGGAGAAGCAGAAAGGTTCGGGGAAGAAATCCAAGAAGGACAAAGAAGAAATACGAGCGCAGAGGAGACGAGAGCGTCCTAAAACGCCTCCGAGCAACCTCTCCCCCATCGAGGATGCGTCTCCAACGGAGGAGCTGAGACAAGAGGCCGAAATGGAGGAGATCAGACGTTCCTCCTGCTCGGATTTCTCCCCCAGCATTGAGTCAGAGCCGGAAGGATTTGAAATAAAGGCGGAGAAGATTGCAGCTGTCCAGAAAGTGTACACGCTTCCCACATCGATGTCCCTGTACTCACCAACGGACGACAAAGACAGACAGGACGCCACTCAGAAAAAACAACTGAAAACTGCAGACGAGACGTATGAAGAGATCATGCTAAAGGCTAAGTCCCCTACAGCTGAAAAGGTTGAGATCCCTCCAGGGAAAGAGTCCCTTTACGGAGGTATGCTCATTGAAGACTACGCCTACGAGTCCCTTGTTGATGGATCAAAAACTCAGCGGCAGGATCCTGAGAAGATGTCAGTTCCAGCTTCGCCCAAAAAACTCAGATCGCCAGATGAGGTTTACGAAGACATGATGCAGAAGAGGAAAGAATTCATGCAGTTGGAACAAGAATTCCAACAAACACAGCCTGTGTCGGAGAGGCCAAAACCTACGATCATATTGCAACCGGCCGACAGTAGCACCTCTGCCAGCGCTACAGTTTCCATAGGCAAGGACGGGAAACCCCTGTTAGATGCTGAAGCTGCTTATGAAGAGCTCATGAAGAAAGTGCTGACTCCTGGAACAAGCCCAACCCAGCAGACTGACGTTCCCCCAGCAGAGGGGGCACTTCCTAGTCTTGAGGCTGACAAAGCTCTACCTAGAAGGGCTCTCCAGCCCATTCCAGACCTCAGGGTGACGCAGTGTTCGTCGGGAGAGGAAGGATCTGATGAAGAATGCAGTGCAGCCAAGATGCAGGACGAGCCGAAAGCTGATGTTCCTGAAGCTGATCAGACACCTTCAGTGACAGAAGATCCCACAGCGGTTGTTTGCGAGGTCCCTCCAGCAACTACGTCCAACCAACCACATGCCATAGTGGCGGCATCAGAGGTGGAGCAGCGAGTGGAGATTAGCCAACCCGAAGCCATAGACCTCTCCGGTGTCAAAACTGTGACTCCAAACATGGTCCCAAAACCACCTGCCCCGGTAGATCCCAGTGTATCACCTTTACCCACCGTACCACAGTACACCCCCACTGTGCCCAGCATCGTGTCCACTGCCCCTCCTGTCCCCCCAAAACCAGCCGTCCTCCGCAGGGGTCTGTCTCAGGAAAAAGCGGACGTCCCTATCCCTCCACCACTGCCACCTCCCACCCTACCCAAACCAACCGTTTACCCAAGGAAACCTCCGGTTCCCCTTCCACCTCAAGCTTCATCGACACCAGTCAGGTGTGACCCTGTGGCCATGACAACAGGACAAGCAGGGTTAGCAAGTCAGCCTGTGGCAGCTACATACAAGCCCCACGTTCCTCCTCCAGTCCCTCCAAAGCCGTCCTCCATCCCTGCTACTATGGGGTATAGCCACAGGCCAGGCGATGGTGTCAAACCACCTGTTGCACCAAAACCAACAGGTTCTCAGCCAACCTCCCCGGCCCATGTCACATATCCACCAAGACCCACTGTGCTCCCCACAGGCCCTTCTGACATGGCCTTGAATCTGAGCCCCTTTGCTGAAAGGCCAGGTTACGCCTCACCAAAGTCCCCCTCCTCCCCCAGATACGCCAGCAACCTCCATGACACGTATGTGGTCATCACTCTACCATCCCAGCCCTGCTCTCCAGTTGAGGGCTTCACAACACAGGCCCCATCAAGTCCAGGCCCAGTATCTCCTTTAAGACAAGCCCAACCTCAATCACAGCAGTATCCACAGCCACCTCCCCCTCAAACAACCAGGGTGCCCTTGGCATACACTCGAATCACTGAGTCCATAGAAAGCCAAGAGATATGTGGACCAGAGAAGGTTGTGTCGAGCTCCTGTCATGTGATTGAGGCCATATCTGCTTCAGCACAGCCCCCTCTGGTCATGCCGAACCTCCTTTCTCAAGTAGTAACGACAGAAGTCCAAAGAACAACTGTGTCTGTGGTGCATGAAAGAGCCACACCTCCCACGCCCGCCCCCAGAGCAACCGGCATTCCCATTTCGTTGGAGAAACCCAAACCGCAACAGACCCACGCTACACACAGCTACCAGCCAGGAGAGGTAGTCGACCTTCGCACAATGAAGGAGGATTCAGAATCATCCATGAATGGTGTAGATCTGTCCGCCGGCCCCGATATAAGACGTCAGTCCTTGGTGCCAGACATTGGTGTTCGTCCTACAAGTGCAGTGCAGTCATCGGTTGTCAACCTCAGCGCTGAGTCCTCCACTGTTTCCATAGTGACAGACAGCATCACCATAGTAACGTGCGCGGCAACCATACAACGGTACGAGAATGTAGACGCCCCCGAAGCATCCTCCTGCATGCCCCTTCAGCTCACTAAAAACAAAGTGTTCGAGCCTGTTTCTCAAATCGTTTACCGGCCCATAGATTCTCAACCCTCCACCAGTGACAACGCAGAAATCCCCATAAACCTCTCCGTTGGATCCAGCACTGGAACCTTCCAGCCTCCGCCGGTCACCATCGCCCCAACTCCCACTCCCGCATGTGTCGCCAATGGCCTAACCAGTGGCACGGCCACAGTAGCAGGGGCAGTGGACCTCAGCACGGTAAAACCTTTCAACACAGTGGTGTCAATCGATCCTTCCACCGTGGATGTCGTTACGGCTGTGATCACAGAGGATGATGGGAAACCGGTGGACCTGACAGCTGGAAGGAGATCCGTTTGCTGTAATGTCGTGTACACGCTCCCTTTTACAGGGAGCTGCACCACGCAGCAGGCAACCACACCTTTACCCGAGGACCGCTTTGGATACCGGGATGATCATTATCAGTATGATCGAACGCCATATGGAATGAGAGGGTTTGGGGGGATCAAACCGTCGATGTCAGACACTAACCTGGCCGAGGCTGGCCTTTTTGTCTACAAAAGCAAGAACAGTTATAATTTCAATGGCACCACTGAAGGTGCAGTTGACCTGACATCAGCAAAGATATCAGATGCAGGTCAGTGCAGTGATATCGCAGACCTTTCCCTAAAATATCACTTTGAATTTCTTTCACTTATTCACGGCTAATAAGTGTGTCCGTTTTGTGAGCATTTTTGTCTTTTTTTGTTAGTTTTTTCTTTCGTATAAGTTGTTTGCATGGACATTTCATTTTCATCATTTTTGTCATGCTCTTCCATCACATTTCCATAAACAGATGTACGTGCTTGCATGCTTCCATGTGGTTCTGGCTTGGCATCACTTTTCATCTGGCAAGGCTGGACTTTCATCCATTCTTTTTTTGTTGTTGCTTTCCTCATTTGGATGGAGCATGGCTTTTTGTGAGCTATTTTACCATTTACGTAATGAGGTCTATGGATTCAATTGTATTTTTTTGCCTTCGACAGGAGAAGCTGTTGACTACTCCAAGAAAGGAGCATACTCTGGGATGACAATTCCTCCTTACTCCCAAGCCAGAGTAACAGGTTCTACAGGGACACTCTTTGGAACAAGCAGTGTCTTGAGGTCGTCTAATGGCGTGGTTTACTCTTCAGTGGCCGCACCAAATCCCTCCACCTATGCCATCACCACCCAGCCTGGTTCCATCTTCAGCACCACCTACAACACCCTGTCAGGGATGCACACCAGCGACACCATGCCGTCCCTCTCGGACCTCCAGAACCAGCCCCTCACCAGATCCCACAGCTTCCTCTCCACCCTCTCCATCACCACGGCAGACGAGCAGAGCAACGCTCCCCTCAACCTGGAGATTTCCAAACACGGCGTCTCCGCCGCTGGTTTCGGCATCGCAACCTCTGCAACCTCTCTGGCTCTGGACTCTTACACTGAGGCGTCCCTGGAGGCCATCGCAGCCTCCCTAGAGGCACTCTCCTCCCCCATGGTTCCCGGGGACGGCCAGTATCAGATGGAGCGGGAGATGCTGGAGGTGGAGAAGATGAAGCAACTGCGGCTGGCGGAGGAGCTGGAGTGGGAGCGGCAGGAGATCCAGCGCTTCCGCGAGCAGGAGCAGATTCTGGTGCAGAAGGAGCTGGAGGAGCTGCAGTCGATGAAGCAGCAGATCCTCTGCCAACAGGAGGAGGAACGCCAGGCCCATCTGATGATGCAGAAGGAGACCTACGCCCAGCAGCAGCAGCAGCTGGAGCAGATCCAGAGGCTGCAGGAGCAACTTCGACAGCAGCTGGAGGAACAGAGGTTCATTAAGATGTACCCAGGGGCCGATGCCCTGGGTCACGGCCAGCAAGAGGCCATCATCCTGGGGCCGGACGGCACGGAGCTGTCCCGCAAGATAATGGACAGCGGGGTTCAGACCGACGAGGAGGACGGGGCGGTCGAGAAGGCCTACACGGCGGGGAGGAAGAAGAGGACGGTGAAGAAGAGCGTGGACAGCTGCGTGCAGACGGACGACGAGGACCAGGAGGAGTGGGAGGTGCCGGCGAGAGGGAGACGGAGCAGGCCTCGCACGGCCCGGGGAGAGAGAGGAGGACAGGCCGACATGTCCATCCAGGCCCATGCTGAGATCTCCATACAGACTGACGCAGAGGGCAACGTCAGAATGGACACGAGAATGGAGCTGTCAGACTCGGAGAGCACTTCTCCCAAGAGAAGACCCGCCCCCTTAGAGATAGGCACATCCCCACACCTCAAAACGGACACCTTCACCCTTCAAGCCCCTCCCAAATCTCCCAGAGTTCTCTACTCGCCCATATCTCCTTGCATATCCCCCAGCAAATCTCTGGAGTTTGTGTCCTATGAGAAATCACTAGGTGACACCAGCCCCCAGATGATAAGAGGGAGCACTGAACCGACCAAAGTGTCTCCTGCCAGCCCGAGGTCGTCGAAGGTCATGCAACGATCCCTTTCTATGAGTCCCACAGGAGAGGAGAGAGCATCATCTAACCAGTTTGGGGAAGGTTACTCTGTAAGTCAAAAATGTTTTCCGATAATAGTGGGAATATGTATTGGAATGGGCACATCATTGTTTAGGGTAGTATCTCTATCAATTAAAATAAATCTTTTTTTTTTATCATCATGACACTGTAGGATTAGCTTAATTGAATTAATGAACTACTATTCTCTGAGAGGGGCAGCGTTTTCCCTCGACCCCTCTCAGGATGTAAGAACACTTATCTGTCTGAGCGGTTCATTGAGAATCACCTCATATATGCATGAAAACTGGAGGACAAAAAGCTTAGCTTGCAAGAAAATATTGAGCCACCACACATCCATAAAGGTTTATCTGAATAAATTACATATTTTGTGGCTTCCCCTAAGAAGGCACATTTTTGTTGAGAAGTTTAGTGCATCACATAGGAATGTAAAGTAACACTTTATCTTAAGGTACACATATTCACCCTTTACTAGTTGCTTATTAACATGCATATTAGTCGCAACTTGACTCTTTGTTAGTCATTAGTTACCACTTATTAATGACTTATCATGCATGACCATATTCTACAACTACTAGGCCATTGAACTACAGGGTTTTCCTCACTAACCTCATAATTACTCATAATATTATTCTATCTATAATTCCGGAAATATGTGTGGCACCGACATCTTACTCACCAACTGCATCATGGGCACTGTGCTCTAATTCCAGGAAGCTGTGTGTGTGTGTGTGTCACCTACTTCATCATGGGCACTGTGCACTATCTATCTATAGTTCCAGGAATCTGTGTTTGTGTGTCTCACCGACATCTTAATCACCTGCATCATGGGCACTGTGCTCTAGTAAAATAAAAAGCTGGTGTTGAGGCCAGTCTGGCCATTTTCAGCTAAGCATAATCCTTGGTTTGTACAAATCACTCATATGTTTTTCCTCTTCATTTTTTATATTTACAGTCAAAGGGCCAGCTGAGGTCATTCGCAGAGTACTTTTTAAAATGAAAAGTACCACGTTATACAACTGTCTAATTTGTCTAACTTGTATAATTTGTTATTTTTTCCACAGGGAAAAGGTTCATCAGGCAGTACGCCAACAGGAACTCAGAAGAAGGTGAAGAGAACCCTCCCAAACCCACCTTCCGAAGACGAGTCGACGTCTGCCAGTCAGACCGGCTACAGCACCGGCTCGGCACGCCGGCGCATGTGCCGCAACTCCAACATGGCACGAGCCAAGATCCTCCAGGACATCGATCGAGAGCTCGACCTGGTGGAGCGTGAGTCTTCCAAGCTTCGCCACAAGCAGGCGGAGCTGGACGAGGAAGAGAAGGAGATCGACGCCAAGCTGAGGTACCTGGAGATGGGAATCAACCGGAGGAAGGACGTCCTGCTGAAGGAAAGGGAGAAGAGGGAGAGGGCTTATCTGCAGAGCGTGGCTGAAGACCGCGACTACATGTCGGACAGTGAGGTTAGTAACATCCGGGAGACGCGGGGGAGCCGAGGGGTCAGCGGGGTCGAGGAGGTTGGAAGTCACGGGCTGGAGCGACCCAGGACGGCACCACAGTCTGAATTGGAGGAATTCGTCCCACCGCAGACGACACACGACTACAGCAAGTACTCCCAGTACCAGTACTCCCAGAGCCAGACGATGTACCAGCAGCAGTCCCTCTACCAGGCCCCCCAGTCCTACCAATCCCAGTCCCTCTACTCGTCCGTCCCCTCCCTCTCCAGCTCCCAGCAGCAGAGCTACCACCAGATGCTCCTGCTCCAGCAGAAGGCCGCACGACAGGCTGCCCTTCTCTCCGAGCTCGACGCCACCAAGATGGCCTCCGCGTACGACGTCATCAGCCGTCAGCCCGACCCCACGTCCTCCTCCTACCTGGGGGTGAGGTACGACAAGTATGGCAACCACTTGGACCTGCGGGCCCTGGAAGGGGGCAGCATGGCGGGCAGCCCAATGTCCAACGTCTCTGATTCCTTTTATACCGACATGGACCATCACACACCCAGGAGCTACGTCCTCCTGGAGGATGCAGCCGAGCTGGCCAAGAGCTCCACCAGCCTGGCTTCCTCGTCCTACAGCCTGGCCGAGAAGGAGCTAGCCAAAGCAGAGAGGCTTCTTCGGAGAAGCGCGGCCGATCTGGGCTCGACGGACTACCTGGGCTCCACCTCCAGGCTGCACACGTACGGGAAGACGCCCGATGAAGAGGACGCCATGGAGGAGCCGTACGAGCTGAAACTGCTGAAGCAGCAGCTGAAGCAGGAGTTCAGGAGGAGCGGGGGTGGGACGGAGAGCCTGGAACAGCTGACCGGGCTCCCTCAACATTACTACACCCCCAGTTCTGGAGTGTCCAGCTACTCCCAAAGACACTACCCAAAGACGGAAAAGTACAGCATCAGCCGACTGACCCTGGAGAAGCAGGCTGCCAAGCAGCTGCCCGCTTCGATGCTCTACCAGAAACACAAAACCCCACAGATGGAGCCCAAGATATCCACCAAGTACTCCTCCGTTCAGGACAGCCGAGGCCTGGAGACGGACTACAGCAGCTACCTGGCTTCCAGCGGCAGTTCCCCCAGGTCCAGTCGCCTGATGCAGGACGAGATCACATTCGGCCTACGCAAGAACATCGCCGAACAGCAGAAGTATCTCGGGTCCACCTTGGGAACCAACCTGGCCGGTTCTCTCAACCTGGGCCAGAGCATGAACCTGGACTCTGCCTATCCTAGCGGCAGCCGCTCACGACCGTCCTCCCGTCCGACCTCCGTGTACGGCCTGGACCTGTCAATCAAGAGAGACCCTTCCAGCTCTTCTCTGAGGCTTAAGGGAGATGGGGAGGTGTCGCTGGAGGGTTCCAGCTACCAAACCCCCACCGGTCGCACCAAGCCGACCAGTCTGCCCATAGTGCAAGGAGGTCGGGGGCGCATCCCCATCGTGGCACAGAACTCAGAGGAGGAGAGCCCGTTGAGTCCTGTGGGGCAACCCATGGGCATGGCCCGGGCATCGGCAGGACCTCTGCCACCCATCTCAGCTGACTCGAGGGATCAGTTTGGCTCCTGCCTCTCCCTGCAGGAGACCCAGCCACAGCAGCACCTGAGAGAGGAGCCGACAAGGGGGAGGGGCTACGTGATGATGGACGATCTTCAGGGCACCATGTCGGACAGCGAAGGTAAAAAACTGCCTTGTCACGCTGTTGGGCTCTTCCTGTTTCCTGCTTCCTGTTTCCTGTGTGGGAGTGGGACTGCTTGCATGCGACAGACTCTGGCTTTCTTCACTTTAGACTTTGTGTTTTTGTTTGTTGTCTTTTATCTCAGTTTTGGGTGTTTATTCTTTACTCTCAATGCATGTCGTCTTTCTTTTTGTCATTTACTTTTTGTGTTTGTTATTTAGGGCTTAATTTAATTTAAAATATTGTTGCCCTGCATGCATGTCTGTGTATTGCTGTCCTTGCATGACATTCAGATAGTTTCAGTATTTTGTTATCTGTTATATGAATGCAAATATTAGTGTGGTTACTGTGTATAGCATCTAGTAGTGTATGTTCACAATCTGCATTTCTGCATTTCTGACATACTGTCATCTCAAATGAACAGTATTTCATAACTGACATACTTGAAATGAAGGTTTTATTCTTCACGTCTTAAAGGATTTACATATTTTTTCAAATCCTGCTTATTAAGCGCACAAGATCCTTTGTGTGTTGAGCCACAATAAGTGTGTAATCCCTCCTGAAAGCTCAGGTCAAAACCATGCAAGGAAAATGCTTCTTGCTTTATCATTACATTTACATTTAGTCATTTAGCAGACGCTCTTATCCAGAGCGACTTACAGTAAGTACAGGGACATTCCCCCCCGAGGCAAGTAGGGTGAAGTGCCTTGCCCAAGGACACAACGTCATTGGGCACGGCCAGGTATCGAACCGGCAACCTTCTGATTACTAGCCCTGACTCCCTAACCGCTCCTGACTCCCTTTCATGAATGATATATTATATATAAGTGCCTCCCTGACTTGCTAAATGTTATGAAAATGATACTGTATTATTGTCTATGTAATACTTACTTAGCAATATTTTACCTGGTCAAACTCAGACAAATCTATATATTTATATATCATATAATGTTTATCTCAGTCGACAATTCACCTACGAAGAAATGATGAGCTTGAACTACTGTCATGTTGATTACGGCAGATCTAGTTCTGAAACTGTACTTGTTAGTCTTGCAGATAACACTGGAAAGATCTTTCTAGCATTAACATTGTTAAATGTTTGACAGTGCATGTTATGTAAATGCATGTTGTGCTGTGTAATAAATACAAAACAATAATTTGCATGCCCGTTTTTGAATATGCATGGTTGTCTTTGAAATTATGAGGTTTAGTTTTTTTGTTGGTTATAGTACAGGAAGTAAACAAATGAAAAATTATTACAAGTTGAGTTAGTGTGTTTACAGTCTGTTTTTAGTATTCTTCTCCACCAACTAACCAGTCGAATGATTTTCAATGCCTCTACATTTTAAAAACAGCAAAACCATCAGCCATATGTAGGCACCTTGCCCACATTTCCAACTGTCATTCAACTGTACTAAATTCAAACTCATGCAATGTCCTGCTTGGCAGTACGATGCAGTGTAAATCAGGTTTCCTTGGTTACAGCCCTCAGTGACTCCATGATGGCTTTGAACAGAGAAGACCCACGAGACTCACATGAGAATATAGCTAACGGTAGAGTATTAGTTCAATTTTCCACCCCTGCCACTTTCCCATCAACAGATATTTAAAAACAAAATGCTATTTGCATAATGACACATTGGGGTGACTAAATGCTGAGAGTGTGAAACATGCTGCGACTGCTTCCAAACTAGTATGAGTAGTTAAAAAAAAATGTTTACTAACAAAAACTACAGATTGAACAATTTCATAAATATGGATTCATCTAGTTCTCCTTTCATGTACAATAGTCAATCAGTCCCTGAAGCTTAAAAATGAGTTTATTTAGCATTTAGCAGCTTGTCATTCATATTCTCTGTGGGTTGAGAGAAATTAAATGTTAGCAGTGTCCAAACATATCGACTCTTTTACTTTGGGGGCCTCATTGCCCTTTCAGTTTTTGTATTATTCATTCTTCATTCCAAACTTTGTCCTATATGAGTCAACGTGTTATTTTTTGAAAGTAGACTTCACTCAGGTTGCAAGTTGTTAAATACTAAACAAAATGGAAGTCAGCCTCATGCTCATGTATCCACCAATCAGAGAGTGTCTCCTCGTGGGATAGGTCAGATGGGGTGAAATGACTTGATTTATTCATTCCCTCCTCACCTGTGTGTTTGTGAAGCCTACCACCTGCGCCGGGAGGAGACTGACTGGTTTGATCAGCCGCGAGACGGGCGACCTGAGAATGGCCATGAGAGGAGACAGGTGACACAATACTACCTGTACCCTTCATACACGTGCAAAAGGAAAACACTTGATCCACAGATCGTATATACATCACTGTGGTTACCAGTGGTCCAGGGGTGTAGGTTTGTTTTCAAATGGGGGTGGGACATTTTTTAACTGAAGATGCGGCTGTTAGAACTAATTTTCTTTATGAAAAGTGGGATGGGACAGATTTGGCAGTTTTTTTGGGGGGACATATAACTTCCACACCTGTTCAGGTGTTTAACTATGCTAATACTCTGTCCTTTCTATCTCTCAGGGAAAGGATCTGTACTACCCCTTTCCTCACACCAGGGTTAAACTGCAGAGAAATCCCAAGGATCGCAGTGTATCAGGTAATTAAAACGGGATTGTACTTTCCCAGGTAATAATTTAATGTCTAACTTGTTTCCAGAGTCAAAACAAGAGAATCTTACCTAAAAAAAAAATAATTGTCATTTAAATAATTCTGTTCACTAGATGATCCAGTTCCTAGTTTCTTGTCTTGCATACGCCCACTTCACTTCACCATTGTGCACGCATCACTTCTGCATATTGCATAAGACAGGTCAACGCTTTCCGCTAGCTGGCAGTTACATTTGTTCTCGCACACAAAAAAAGAACGGAGTTCGGGTTATCTTTCCAAAATGACGATGTACATAGGATTCTATGTAATTTATTTTTATGTTGGTATAAACTGTTAGGTATAGGTCATCCTATAAAGTGGTCATTGACAGTGAGGCTAAAAATACAATAAGCTGGACATCGTATCAGATACATCTACAGTTACTGCATTTCGATGCACAACACTAACACTAACAATAAACACATCGCATTTAGACGATCCTAAACAGGGCAGATAATCCTGGTCTGGCTTATAAAACCTTAATCATCACGCTGAGTCAGATCGCCCACTGCTCCCTCTCATCTCACCACCTCGATCGTTTTGGCGCCTATCCACTCTCATCAGTCATACCACGCTCAAAATGGCGTAACCTTCACAGGGAAAATTACTTGATGCAATTAACGAGCGTCCCACAAAGGAGGAGCCAGATTATGAGTCTCTTTGAGACTGAATCGTTTGTCTTTGTGATTTGTCACGCTCCTGATCGCGTCAACGCGTCTGACAGAGAAGCGCTGCTCTGGCCTCTTCCATTGAAGAACAGTAAACATCGCTCCGTCAGAGAACAGGCTGTTTGACGATGTGTGTTTTGGTCATGTAAACAACAGTCGTGAGTGTGTGTGTGTGAGCGTGTGTGTGTATGGATGTGTGTTTGTGTCAGTATGTTTCAACATTTTCTGTGTTACCCTCATTTATCTCACTCGTGTGTGAACTGGATTCTCTTCTGTTTCAGGAAACGGCTTAGGCATCCGTGTGGTGGGAGGGAAAGAGGTTGCCGGCAGCAACGGAGACATCGGAGCCTACGTTGCCAAGGTCCTTC
>CM042874.1:1104033-1259033 GCA_023658055.1 Thaleichthys pacificus | reverse complement strand
TCTGTCTCTGGGCAAAACAAGCCCTTCTAGATTCACACTTAGCACACACACACACGTCAAAGTTTCCATTGTTAAAAAGTGAGCTAACAGGCAGCTGGTGTTTGGACTGCAGCTCCAGATTAGCTACGACAAGCAGATGGGGAACCTGATCGTGCACGTGCTGCAGGCAAGGAACCTGGCGCCACGTGACAACAACGCATACTCAGACCCCTTCGTTAAAGTCTACCTGCTGCCTGGGAGGGGGTGAGTCGCTGTGAACACACACTTCACACACACACACACCGGAGAGACACTCACACACATGCCAGACACACACACCCATGAGAGAGGCACACACCCAAGAGAGAGAGACACACATACAGCCTAGAGAGACACTCACACACATGCCAACACCAAAAATGTTCTAGCATTTCCAGCAGATTTACATCTCATGCACACTTTGGTGAGCATAACAGATACTGATGGTGGCAATAAGAAAATGTCTTCTTGTGGACACGGAAATCCATGCTGATAAAACTCACAGAAAGGACATCAACGTGAAATCAAAGCTCGAGTTCTTGAACGGCAGCCATTTTGTAAAAGCTTTAAACCTTATTCCATTCATTTTAAAATCGATTTACAATTGATTTTAGCTTTGCCATGGCATCTTTCAGTGTTCTAAACTTCACCCTCACTTGCTATCAGCTTCATAACACCACAGCGGACATTACTGTAGGTTCAATTACCTTTTCCTAATTTCTTAAAAGCCCCCCGTGATATTACATTCTTATTTTCAGAGTTATTAACACCCTATCAGCGTCAATCGAGACATGTAATATTTAGATACTGTATGTAGATAGAAGTCATGTAAATTATATGATCTCTTCCATGCAGTTTAGCTGATTTACCTCCTACGGTGTGGTTGCTAGGGCGGTAGGACAGGGAAATTGATACGTCTCATATTTGCTTGTAATATGATCCTCACACACTCAAGCAGCCGGCGCTCGCTCCCTGAATGTGATTACACTGTGTTCTAATTGGCTGAATGTGATTACACTGTGTTCTGATTGGCTCTCCCACCTTTCCATCCTTATCGACAGGGTCCTCAGCGACTGTGTTCAGTGGATACACACACGTTCACACAGTCACTGTCTCTGACAAACACACTCTCACACACACACTGCAGCCCCCACAACGAACACACACACACAACCCTCTCTTGTTACTACTACTTATTGTAACTCAGTCCCATTATGATCACAACCCCCCCCCCCACACACACCCTGCCCCCCCCCCCACACACACCCTCCCCCCCCCCCCCCCCCCACACACACACCCTTCCCCCCCCCCACACACACCCTCCCCCCCACACACACACACCCTCCCCCCCCACACACACCCTTCCCCCCTCCCTCTTCTGACAACTCTTTCTTTGTCTATGTTGTGTTTATATTTAATGCATGCTGGATCTTCTCAGTCAGGTCATGGTTGTCCAGAACGCCAGGTATGTGACTGCCCACTCTGATGTTAAATATGGTCGTTGTTTGGTTGACTTTTGGTTGAAGGAAAGAAGGTGGTTGTGGTTGTGGTTGGACCACTGTTTTTTTTTTTTTTTTCTTCCCTTGACTTGCATTGGAGCTCATGGCTCAGAGACAGGAGAGACCCCCCTCTAACACCCCCCACCCCTGTGGTGTGTTTCTTTACCTCTAACCCTTCCCCACACCCTTATTCTCAACACTGCATCCTCTACATACTATGCATCTGCCCCTAGACATGCTCATTTTGTGCTATAGATATTCTCCCAATATCCCCTCTTCTCTCCCAACTAATTGTACTAAATTCCTACCGGATGACCTAGTTTGTGTTCCTCCCCATTTTCATTATTACTTTTATACCCAGGCATATCCAAGCCTTGGATGTAGGCCTACATCCTTAGCTTCACATCGTGGTCTTATTTTATTTCTGTGCAATCTTCTTTTTCCTACATTGTGTCCTACAACCTCCAGTACACCCTGACAGCATGCCTTACATCCTGACCAACCGTCAGCTGTACTGTTGGTTACCCCACAAGGCGGATCACTTCTTACATCGTGACCTATACTGTGATACCTATATCCTGATGACATAACCTTTGACCCATTGTGATCTAACAATGTGCCCTGCATCTTCACAGTACATTGTGCCATACACCCCTAGATCCTACTGTACCATACATAGATATATATATAAACACTAGATGTCTTACGGCGGAGTCTAGAACGTCCGCACATGGCGTCCATCTTGCTACAGTCAACTCGCTCACCCATAACATTGTGTTGATGCTACATGTACTTTTTAAATGACCATAACTTGCTCAATTTTCAACCGATTCTGAAACGGTTTGGTTTGTTATCAATGTCAGAGATGTCGGTATGCCACTGCATACTTCTATTCTATACACAAAAAAAAACATAATTATTCAGTAAGTATGCAGTGGCATACCGACATGTAGCATTAACACAATGTTATGGGTGAGCGAGTTGACTGTAGCAAGATGGCCGCCATGTGCGGACGTTCGACTCCGTTGTCCGGCAACGCGGACGAGACATCTAGTGTTTATATATATCTACAGTACCATACACCCTGGCATTGCCTGCCCCAAGATGTTGTGTTGTTTCCATACTCCTCTGGACTCTTCTCTCGTTACTCCTGTCAGTCCTGTTACTGACCTGTGTGTGGGGGTGCATGGTGTGTGTGTGTGTGTGTGGATACGTTGTATGTGATTTCAGCGCTGAGAATAAGAGAAGGTCAAAACATGCAGGCAAGAGTCTGAACCCGGAGTGGAACCAGACCGTCATCTACAAGAACATCCACCTGGAACAGGTACTAGACATTTACATTTAGTCATTTAGCAGTCGCTCTTATCCAGAGCGACTTACAGTAAGTACAGGGACATTCCCCCCGAGGCAAGTAGGGTGAAATGCCTTGCCCAAGGACACAACGTCATTTGGCATGGCCGGGAATCGAACCGGTAACCTTCAGATTACTAGCCCGACTCCCTCACCGCTCAGCCACCTGACTCCCCCTGACGGCCCACGCATTCACGAAGGGTCACTTGAAGGTTAGGTTGTGGTTGGAGTTGAACACTGTGTTTGTTGTGTCTCAGCTGAGGAAGAAGACTTTGGAGGTGAGCGTCTGGGACTACGACAAGACCTCCTCTAACGACTTCCTGGGAGAGGTGATACTTTCTTGTGAACGTTGTAAAAACATCCCTCCAAAAAAAATCCACTGTACTCCGATAAAAGCAACACATCTAACCACCCACAATATTTCTGTGTCGCTGACACGTGTGTGTGTGTGTGTTTGTTGGTGTTTCCAGGTTCTCATCGACCTGTCGAACACAGCCCAGCTGGACAACATCCCCCGCTGGCTCCAGCTGAAGGAACAGGCCGAGGGTGAGCACCACCGACGCTCCCACACGAGCCAGGGACGGCAGCACTCCCCCAAACAGCCCTCCCACGGCAGCCAGCACGCCTCCCCCAAGACCGGCGGCTCCGCCCAGGACTCCGCCCAGGACTCCCCCAAGTCCTCCGTCATCAAGAGCCGAAGCCACGGGATATTCCCCGACCCGGCCAAGGGTAGGAGACACACACACACACCCCCCCGCCCTCCTCTCTCCCGCCTCCTCACCGCCATCCTACACATCCTCCCCTGACGCCTCGAGCTTTCCTGTTTCTGGTCTCTCTCTCTTTCCTCCTTTTTTTGGTCTCTCTCTCCTGGTCTCTCCTGGTCTCTCTTTTTTTCTTCTTCTTCTGTGTCTCTCTTTGCAGTTTTGTCTCTTTCTCCCACTATCTACTGGCTTGTCTTTCTTTCTATTCCTTTCCCTCCCTTTTCTCTCTTTCTCCCCCTCTGTTTCTCTCATTCTGACACCCATTGTAGCTTTGGCTTCATGCTTCTTGCTTTCTCATGCTATGGTCCTCAGTTGTGTGCATAAACCAACCCAGCTCCAAGAACCACCCTTAACTTCAAACACCCACACAAGGGAAGCTGGCCGAGGAAGGCTTTGAAAACATCCTTAACTTAGGCTGCATCTCAAATGTGTCCTCCTAAACATAAACATAAATGCCACTGAATGCCAGATCCTCCAAAATGTAGCATGCAGAGTTAACTAGCTATCTGGTAAACACAAGGGATCACTAACTAAGTCATAGACAGTAGCTTAGAGTATGAGCTATTTTTTGGTAATTTGGTGAATTTGGTTGTTTTAGACACGCAGGTGCCCACTATTGAGAAATCACACAGTAGCCCCAGCACATCGAAGCCTTCCCAGTCAGAGAGCCACAGCCAACATCAGCACACTCGCTCTCACGGCACTCCGCGGTCCGCCGGCGGCAAATCCGCCTCGCGGCCGCACCACCCCAAGGACGGCGGAAGTGCCGGCGGCGGCGTTGCCGTGGCAGCGGGCGAAGCTTCCGCCCCTCAGCAGCAGCATACGCCGCAGCGTCTCCAACCAAGTAAACGACGCAAATAAAAAAAAAACTCCGCAGCATGGCCGCATCGCGCTCATCTGTTCCACCTTCTGTTCTGTTAGACCTTTTTTTTTTTTTTTTTCGTTTTTTCTTCGTTTCCCCCCGTTCCTCTCCCGGTCCTTGTCCACACAGTAAGTCTGTTCACCTCTCAGCGCTCCTCTTCCTGTATGTTCCCACGGTCTGTGGAGCCAGCACATCACACGAACCCAAGCACTTTCACTTTACGTTCACTCTTTTTGAACCGAAGAGGCATAAAAGGCCGTTAAAAGCGTTGTTTTATCGTGAGACACGAGAAGCAGAATTTTTTACTTTATTAGGGAAGTTAACCAAAAGTTATTTATTTTAAATAGTAGAACCTACAACAAATAAGAAAATAAACGTTGAACATTTTTGATTTGTAAATTTTTGTACATCTAGGCCTATATGTCTAACTGTAGGTAATCTTGACATAGACTGACTAGTACCAAACTAGCTTGGCTGTATTTGAAAGGTTGAGTCAGAATGACCTGTCAATCAGAGTCAGATCTCACGACTGGACAAGCACATCGCTAGTGACTAGTGTCAGAACACGCTGGAGTCTAGCATTAGGTTGGCAGCAGTGATGAGTTTAAGTTAAATAAAAATACTGGTGGTCATTATAAATTGTCAGTTGGACATTTTGTACAATCTAATCCAAACACATCTACATAAAAGAACTCTACCTAACCCATCCCTTCCCTTACTTTACCATAAAGCCTTTTAACGGTTTAACGGAGTTCATTTAGGCTATTATTTAATCCCGATTTTTTTACTGTCAGCTTTCTGTGAAAAGCTACAACACTGAGATCGTTGTGCATGCAGTCCACTGCCCTCTACCCAAGGTTTTATTTTTTATTTCCCCAACTTTATTTTTCTACCCACAATGCACCTCAGTAGACGCTGCACACCCCACCCCTTAGTGACATGTGGGCGGGGCTAACTGCACCAGTCACTGTGGCTGCATGCCATTGACAGTAACGCTGCTTGCCATTGGTGAGGATAATTCGCTTTCTGAGTCTCCATCTCGCCCCCTTCCCCTCCCTCCGCCCTCATCCTGACCTATGAACCGCCCGCCACCCCTGGCCATGACCTTTTGCTCCCTCGGCGTGACCCCACGTTGACCCCGCCCATGCGCCTGCGAAACTCCGCCCACCCCACCCAAGCCCAACGAAACTCCGCCCACCTCTCCCTGAGGCATCACAGGCACAGCGTAGTGGGCGTGGTCACCGTTCGGAGACCCCAGTCCGATTCGCTCCCCGCCCTGCCGCCGGCGGCTCCTTCAGCCAATTGGAGCAGAGCAGACGGCCATCAGCTGACCCTCAGAAAGGCCTTGTCTGAAGAGAGACCGTGGAGGGACGGAGGTGAGAGACCAGTGGCCCCCCTCAGTCATGTGACTGGAGCGGGGGGGGAAGGAGGAGGAGAGAGGAGGAGGAGAGAGGAGATAAGGATGCTACTAACGCACACCTGCAGAGGGAAAACTAAAGAATGAAAATGACAAGAGAGAAGAGAGAGAATTTTAAATAGATGAATAGATGGATAAAAGATAAGGATCGTACACAGCCAGCCAGAGATTCATGCAGAGAGACACATCTCTTGATGGCCGACGACACAGCTTGCTAATATCAGGAAAATGAGAACTGGGGGCGTGACATCATTTCCTGTCTATTGAAGTTTATTCTTCTCCTAATTGAACTCAGTAAGTGCTTGACTGTGTTTTATCTGCTTAAAGACTTCATCGACTGGCATTAGCAAGCTTTTCTCCTGTAGTGTCGTTCAGGCCTGAGAGAGAGGAACGTCAGCATGAATTATGGGTAATATCACGTTCACGCATCCCACGTCATTCACAGCCAATCATATTCTGTATCACTGCAACACGTACGGCACTTGGCCCACGAGACCACAGTCTAGAGTGTGATCCTGATAGGACGGTGATGAATGACCTTGTTTCTTTCAGCATAAAATAAGTTGCTAAAAAGGAGAAACATGTGAGAAACATGAAAAAGCATAAAATCCTTTAACAGAAATGGAACTGATACTTGAGAGCGATAAGATTAGATGACACACATTAATCCCCAGGCGGGGATGTTTGGGACAGGTCTATATATAGGTCTAACAGTATGAAATCATGCAGTCACATCTCTTACATGAATAGGCTGGTCAGAAACACACTCCAAAGTTTACGGTCCAACATTAAGCGTACTAACAGTGTTTGTTAGGGTCTATGTGCCTCTTCTTTAGTCTTCTGTGTACATATCTATGTTGCTTGATGTGTGTGTCTCGACACTCTATCTCTATGTTCTTGATGTCCATGCTTCTTCTGTGTGTTGTTAAAGAACGAGGTACTGTCTGTTTCTGAAGCAACGCTGTGTTCAGTCGATGCTGCGTTTGTTCACCTGCTGCTTCGGACTGTACCTGTACAAACTGTTGTTTTCATTCAGGTTTAAGATGTACACTCTCTTATATATGGGATCCAAGGCACAGTATTGTAGTATCGTAATATATCTACATGTAACACATACGGTATCAACACTCCTCAGAACATGCAGTGCACACTACACTGTCAGGGCTATCTCTCTCTCTACCTCTCTCCCTATCTCTCTATATCTCTCTCTCTATATATATACATATCTATATATTATCTCTCTATATATATAGATATATATATATCTCCATATCCCTTTTTTGACCTATGTCAAATCTCCAATCAGCCCGGGGCAGCCACAGGTCTGGGGATGCCCCGGTAACAGCCGCCTCATTGGACAGCGGTCTGAGTGGCAGCGCCTACAGCCTATTGGACGAAGACGGGGAGACCAACGCGGTGGACAGTGCCATCTTCCAGATCCCGCGACTGTGAGTCATTTAGAGTTAGACTGAAAACCAAGAGACTGGAGCATGTGCATGTCTGCGGGAGGTTGTGTGTCTCTGTGTGTGTGTGCGTGTGTCTGTGTGTGTGTGTGTGTCTGTGTGTGTGTGTCTGTGTGTGTGTGTCTGTGTGTCTCTATGTGTGTGTCTCTGTGTGTGTGTGTCTGTGTGTGTGTGTCTGTGTGTCTCTGTGTGTGTCTCTGTGTGTGTGTCTCTGTGTGTGTGTGTCTGTGTGTCTCTGTGTGTGTCTCTGTGTGTGTGTCTCTGTGTGTGTGTGTCTGTGTGTCTCTGTGTGTGTCTCTGTGTGTGTGTCTCTGTGTGTGTGTGTCTGTGTGTCTCTGTGTGTGTGTGTCTGTGTGTCTCTGTGTGTGTCTCTGTGTGTGTGTGTCTGTGTGTCTCTGTGTGTGTGTCTCTGTGTGTGTCTCTGTGTGTGTGTGTCTGTGTGTCTCTGTGTGTGTGTGTGTCTCTGTGTGTGTCTGTGTGTGTGTCTGTGTGTGTGTCTCTGTGTGTGTGTGTCTCTGTGTGTGTCTGTGTGTGTCTGTGTGTGTGTCTGTGTGTCTGTGTGTGTGTGTCTGTGTGTGTCTGTGTGTGTGTGTCTGTGTGCTCTGTGTGTGTCTGTGTCTGTGTGTGTGTCTGTGTGTGTGTCTGTGTGTGTCTGTGTGTGTCTGTGTGTGTGTGTCTCTGGTGTGTGTGTCTGTGTGTGTGTGCCTAGCGTCTATCAGGGTGAACATCCAGAGTTAGTTGGTTGTAATCAGTAAAACAGGTACCATCTTGTTGTTCTGTTCAGTGGAAAGATTCCAAACGGCACAGATGGGCTGAAGTCACCACTGGGACACGGGGACTCGGAGGGTAAGCTACGCTGTCTCTACGGCGTTCTGTGTGTGTGTGTGTGAGAGTGTGTGTGAGTGTACGTGTGTGTGTGAGTGTGTGTGTGAGTGTGTGTGAGTGTGTGTATTTACATGCATGTTTTGGATCTGAATCTGGCCTCATGCATGTTCAGACGTCACTGTTCTGTGGTGCGTGTCCACGTCACCTCGCTCATACCTCATCCACCGGCTGTTTCAGCCATGTCCTCTCTAGAGGAATATGAGAGAGACGGCTGTGATTGGTGCTGGGTGTCTACTGTAAGTCCTAGCAGGTAATGGAGTCCAGGGATGATTCTTAAGACAGATTTTTTAACCCTTTCCTTCCTTGATTATTATCATGTTTAGTGTGTAAAGTAAGCTCCATTTCTACATTTATGACACAAATACTTCGAATGTAGAGTGGAGATTATTAGTATTTTTTGTATCAAACATTCTCCAGATGTAGACCACCAATCCCTCTACAAGAGCTGACTGGGGCACTGTGGCCAAGTTAACAGTGTTACATCTGTGTATGGCTGTCAGTAAACTACCCATACATTAAAACACTCCTATAGGACTTTTACAGCATGCTTGCAATGAAATCCAAGGCGAATATGAAATGCAAGGCTTTCAAATCAAATCACATCTTATTTGTTCAGCTCTTTTTACAAGCAATGTCACAGAGTGTCACACGTGCCTTCAGAACTGCAGCATGAACCATCCTAACACTGGGATGGAATGTGTGTCTGTGTTCAGGTAAGACCCAGGTGATGGGGGAGATCAAGATCGCTCTGAAGAAGGAGGTGAAGACCGAGGGGGAGCAGCTGGTGTTGGAGATCCTGCAGTGCAGAAACATCACCTACAAGTTCAAGTCTCCAGACCACCTGCCTGGTTAGCGACACACACACACACACACACACACACACACACACACACACACACACACACGGAAATCCACTCTTCTGCACATGTGCCTGTTGGCGAGAACGATCTGCACTACTTCTTTTGAAAGTCTGTGTGTGTTTACAGACCTCTACGTGAAGCTGTATGTGGTGAACATCGCCACGCAAAAGAGGATCATCAAGAAGAAAACCAGAGTGTGTCGCCATGATCGCGAGCCCTCCTTCAACGAGACCTTCAGGTTCTGCATGAACCCCACCGGTCACTCTCTACAGGTATGCCCTGCCTGTCTGCCTGTCTGTCTGTCTGTCTGTCTGCCTGTCTGTCTGCCTGTCTAATTAAACCTACCTAATGAAGCTACATAGTGTGTAAGTACTTCAGTCTCGATCTTTCGTAGCTATTATTGTACCTACCTTCATGTTGTTGATGCCTTACTTACGATACTCGTGTGGTTAAGCCCTGTGTGTGCTACAGAACGAGGTCTCAAATATGTACCTCTTCTCTCCGTCCAGCTGTTCCTGGTGTCGAACGGGGGTAAGTTTGTGAAGAAGACCCTGATTGGGGAGGCCTACGTGTGGCTGGACAAGGTGGACCTCCGCAAGAGAGTGGTGAGCTGGCACAAACTGCTGGCCAGCTCGGCCCAGATCCACTCCTAAGAGGATACCCCCCTCCACCCTCCCCCCCAACATCTCTAACTCCTTAAAACTGGTGTGGGACAAGACGGAGGGGTGGAGGGGTACCCCGTCTTCTCTGATCACTGCTCCGTTCGTTCCAGACCTGCTCACAGGCTGCACCCCTGAGGGGGGGACAAAGACTTTTGGGGTGCAGCGGGGAGGTATGTTGTTCTGACAGTGTGGGTCTTGGTGTCAGGGTAACAGGGTTGAGCTGTGAATGGAGAGAGATTATCTTAGTAGAGTACTGAAGTGTTTTTTTGTGACTACTGGAAGTTGAGAGGACATGGTTATGTGTTTACAGGAAATGAGCTAGTGTTTACAGGAAGTAGCGTGCAGTCCGGAGCGATGGGTGGCGGAAACAAAGCGAGAACTGAACTAACCAGGTCTTACAAACATACTCACGTTTACACGCACAGGCGTGTAAGCACCCACACACGCACACACAGACACATGTTCACTCACGTTCACATGAACACGCTAAAGCCACAGAGAAAGTGAATAAATAGATACAGGGAATGGACACTTGTAGATTCTCGTTTATTTATATTTTAATTGTAAGTTTTGTTCACAAATTAAATTATAATTATGGGACTCCCTATACATTTATGTATTGATATCAGAATTTTAATTTATTCTTGAAGAATCTTTGAGAATTACATATCTAATATTATCTATTGAGATGCACATCTTATTTTTGTAGTTTGATTTCATTAGAGATGTATGAATGGTCATATTTCTTCTCCTCGGTCAAGTAATGTATTTCAGTCCAGAATTTCTATCCAGAGAGTGCACAGTCTATTTTCTAACACACACTGAATTCATTCCGATTTTAAAGTCGCTCTGAGCTGGCATGATTTTGTTTTGCATTTATAGACTATATATCAGCCTGTCCACTTCTTCATTCCTCCTTTCTTAGATGTAAATGTAGATCTATCTAACATAGTACATAACAGATAAGATGTTCTATATCTCTAGTTGGTGTGATGTGATCAGATGGGAGAGTGTGCATTGTGTACAGCCGTATATCTATCCTGTGAGGTATTTCTGTCGTACCACACTGCACAAGTGGGAACATGACCATCCACTACCTGGCGTTCACTTCGTACGTAGTGGAGTACAATGTCATAGTTGGAGATTATACTGTATATACGGTATATATAAACACACACATATATATATATAATAAATATCTACCTATCACTGACAATCCAATGTGTATGATTGAGGTTTAAATGTTTGACTGGTATCACCCCTTAGGATGTGGACCACGAATCATATTTAATCGCTTTGATCATTCTTGTTTTTCTTCTTATGATGCGTTGTTAATTCATTACATATTGAAAAGGTCCTATCCACAATATGTACTGGACAGGATAAACAGCGTCAATATTGCAGACTTTTACGTTTTACTTTGCACTTTTTCTAATTATTTCTAATATAGAGATAACCACTGTAGAAGCTATACCCTTTGAAGACACTTTGAATCAGAAGCGACAGTTATTCCAGTACCAGGGATTACTAAAAAGATTTAAAAAACAACTAAAGGGATTTTCTCTACCAAACATTCCAACATTCCAAACATTTATTCAGATACTTGTTCAGCGTATTGTGCTTCCCCAAGTTCAAACACCTTTCATCAGGGTACCCCAATCCTTTGTGAGATGGTTGGTATTCATCAATGTGTGTACTGATAATGAACTGTCATGAATTAAGATACGTCAGTGACATTTTAATATTTAGCTACCTGCTTTCGTGTCATACAGTCTGTTCTTGTGTCATTTCCTTTGCGGTGTCATTTCCTGTGCGGTGTCATTTCCTGTACGGTGTCATTTCCTGTGCGGCGGGCGCTCTGTGTATACAGTACATGGACATGCGAGACAGGATCTTCGTTTGAGTTTCACAGCTTGTTTGTTTGGGGTCAAAGGGCACAGGGGCTGGTCAGACTGTGACTGTTTGACCTGTGCCAAACTTTGACCAAAATCCACAGATCATGTCCCCGAGTGATTTCTATGCAACATAGAGCTATGTGTTGGGAATGGATCTCAAGATGAGTCAAAATGGCTGTTTAAGAAACAGAGCATTGGAAAAGGGGAACATATAACATTTTGTTCATGGTTCATATTATGTACATTATTTTTATTTATTTTTTACAATTGTATTTTCACGTCTCAGTGCTAGTTTTATGGCATTAATGTGTTTCTTTTATAATGAGTCATTTCATATGGCTGTGTGCAGATGTTCTGTATTTATCCAATACATGCTTTTGTTTCATACAGTATGTTGTAAATGTACATAACTAATTGAAACGTATTTTGATTTATAAATGATATACAGTTATTGTTTACAGAGTTTAGTTACCTTGACGGTCAGAGGAAGGTTCTGGTAGAGAGGTACACACATGCAGTATACACAGGTCAGCTCATATCAATATATCATATCAAGTACAATTATGGACGAAACTCTCTTCATTATCTCATTTCAAAAGCACTCACACTTTCCACAGCTTTTATTTTTCCAGTAAATACATGATTTACTAAACGACACAACAACCTGTTGATGTGATGTCACGATATTATCAAATCTTTGCACCCCTTTGCTTATTCTATGAGTGTGTGAGATCCAACTTCATACTAAAATCCATGCATGGCAACGTCCTAAGTGCACCTCCCTTTTCTAAAGTATAGTCTGCCTACCATCTCCACATGGATGGAATCTCTCTCTGTTTCTCTTTCTCACACACACACACACACTCACACACACAAACCCCCACAAGGCGGTGCCGTTTCTTAGTTTGTTACCTTGTATATAAATATCTTCTTTTTTCTATGAAACGGATCCAGATAAACTTTCTCTGATCTGTGATGCATGAGAGGAGAGCGACGCACCTCCTGACCGCAGAGTCGGAGCACAGGAGACGAGGGGAAACGCTTATTGCCGATCTATAGGAGCCACATCTATCCTGACCCTTACACTGAACACAACAGAGAGTAGAAACACACTAAAGTTTTAATCTTACCAACTCAAGTAGTTGCAGGAGAATTTAAATGTGCTCACATTGGATGTTGCATGTTATGTTGGTGGTCTGTCCATACTATTTTTGTGTCCAGATTCTATTTACAAAGGGAGGCGCAGAGGAAAACAAATGCTTAAGGGGGAAAAATATGAAGAAAAACTAAATTATTTAAAGATGTATGCTGACTGTACAAAGATTATGCTTGTAAAATCGTTCTGGTTTTTCCACTTCTATGTAAACCGAAAATCTACTGTCATGGTTTTGTGATTGTACACAGGAGGTATTGATAAATTATGCAAATTGTGCTGTAAAAAAACGGCTGTTGCCCTGAGTCTAAATATTAAATATATGTACAAATGCATAAGGGTTTGGTTTTTGCAGAACTGTTGGCAATTATGTCCTTTGATGCATTATATACAAACAGACTAACTCATTGAAATGTTCAGGACTTTTTTCTTTTGTATAATTAGTGTGCCTGACAAATTCCAGAAGGTAGGTAGAGAGACAGAAAAGTAGCCCAATCATTGCATTTGGTCCGAATGCGGTGCATTATGTGACAGATTTCAGATTTATTAAATGTTACTGTCATGTGAAGTTCATATAAGCAAATTTCAACAAAAAGTGCTCAACATTACCTACCCTGCCTTTAATTCATTGTCAGAAATATGAAACGGGATGGCACGACATATACGATAAAAATGAAGAAAACGGGACAGATGTCAGGAGCATAAAAGGTATTCTAGAATGTGGTAGAGCTGGACAAGGCCGGAGATATATGTTGGAATTTCTGGATAGAACCCGCCCAATAAGGATAATCTAGATTGTGCTGGATATAATTAAACCAGAAGATGGCAGTAATGAAACATGATGGATGCCAGTTGATGTAAAAACCCAGGGAAGAAGATGAAGCTAGTTAACTTTCGGGAGCTGGACTAGCTGCAGGCACAGGTCAGGGTGATAAAATCTCATGTAGCTAGCTATGTTTCCTGTGAACACCCTGTATTTTTGTCATTCGTAGTGTAAAGTTGCTAGCATATGCAGTCAATGTGGATTGACAAAAATCACTGCCGAGTTTGAGGACAGTGACGGGCAGTTAGGACTTGTGTGCACAGCAGACAAAGCTTGCGCAATCACGCCTGTTACACATGACTCTGGAAGTGGGCTTCCCTTCGTTCTGGTTCACACAGAAGTTAGCAGTTACTTACCCCGACAAGGGGGCGGTCTGAAGCTGGGAGCTAAACAGTATTGAGGAAGGAGCGAAGGACCACGACTACAGACCGCCGGCTTCCTCCAGGTAAGCATTAGCATGTGCGCTACTCTGCTATATAAAAAAAAAAAAAAAAAAGGCAATGTACTATAAAAGAAAAAGCTTCAGTAACACCTTTTTATCATGGCCTTACAGAAGTTTACAACCCGATGTCACATTTCGCAGACATATTATGTGTCTCCCCTGCCTCTTCCAACTCTTTCTTAATGTTCTCCACCTCTACGTCTATGGCTTTAGCTATAGTCTCCAGAGTTTTATTGGTGTCATGTTTACCACAATTCTGTCTAACCATCACGTCAATGGTTTCCATGAGCAGTGAAATGTGGAAACTATTGTTTTTGTAGCCTTCACCTGACTTCCAATATTTATTGTCAATGACATGAACTCGGTTTCCACAACTTTTCACAAAGCTCTTTTTGTGGGTCCAAAGTAAAAAAAGAAGAAAGAAATCAGAGACATAAATCATCAGGTTAAAATTAGAAATGACATTATTAATAATTCAAAATGTTATAAATTCAAAGGATGTCAATGGGTAAAAGAAAACAAGCAAGTCAACGAGCAACGTAAGAACAACCTTCATTTAGCTACACCTCATGTGCTTACAATATTTTTTTTAACAATCTTAAGAATGGCATTAACAAAACAAAGCAGTAAAAATTATAAAATAATAAAGATCCATGGATTTCTGTTTACTCTTCTGAAATTTAAATCCGCACACAATGTATTTAATCTCAGACATTTGCTATAACAATTTTCAAATCCATACCACCAGGCTTATATGACTGTTTCAAATCTCTGTAAGCACATATCCGTGCTTATGTACAGGTAGTTGGTCATTTTGCTGAATGCACAAACATCATTGTATGGTTAGTCTACTGCTTTCACTCTAAAGATGGTTAGGTGTTCTGTACAACTTATGTCTCTTCCCCCTCACTTATACTACCGGTCAAAAGTTTTAGAACACCTCAATTTTATCCAGTTTTTATTGAAATGTACGCAGTTTAATGTCTCAATGTACTCTGAAATAAGTCAAATGTAATCTGAAATTGCAGATATAATAGTTGAACACACTCGTGGCATTCTTTTCTACAATGGAATCAAATATTGTTTGGAAAGTTTTTCCCAACACTGTTGGGAAAAACTGCAGAAGTTCCCACAAACATGTTGTCCTTGTTAGGTTGCTTTGCTTTCACCCTTCTGTCCAGTTCATCCCAAACCAGCTCGATGGGGTTTAAGTCTGGAGACTGTGCTGGCCATTCCATGATTTGAAGCCTACCGTCTTGTTCTTTTCATCTAAGGTAGTTCTGACATAGCATGGAGGTATGTTTTGGGTCATTATCTTGCTGTAGGATGAACCCCTGACCAACTAGGCGTATACCAGAGGGTATTGCAATGGCGCTGCAAAATGTTGTGGTAGCAGTTTTGGTTCAGGGTGCCACTCAATCTGTGGAAGTCGCTACACTACACAACTGCTCCTTTAATTACTTTGTGTTCTGGTTAAACTGGTTAATCAACGCATTTGTCTTGCTGTAAACAAGGGCTGTTCAATAGGCGGACTCCGGTCGGGACCCGGACCCGGACGCAATACAATTTGGACCTAAGCCAAAATCAACATTCTAATTTAGTCATGATCCAAGCAAGTTTTATATGACACAACTTCCGACGCAGCGACGAACAATGGTTGTGCTTGCCGAAGGCATGAGCACCCAGTGCTTCAAGAGGTCCACAAGGGGGCAGTCCAGGACATCAATGAACTACAAAAATACAGTATCTATAGATGATGTCTTCTTAATCTTTAAACCATCTTAATTTTAAATGAGAAATTAAATCCCAACCACAAAACGTAGTTTTGATATATATGATAAATCTAAATGTTACATGTTGTCAGAAAAATAAACGATTAAAAAAAGTTTCTACAGGTTGGCAGTAAAGGAAATAAATATGAAAAAAATAATATATACTTTCCCCTTCCCTACTGTTATTTTTAGTGACAGGAAGATCGTGGCTCATTCATACACAAACACACCAACAAGAAGATACTCTCAAAGATGACCCTGACGTGCTCATCAGTGATATCCTGTGGCAGCTCCAGTGTGTGTGCGTGTGTGCGCGTGTGCGCGTGTGCGCGTGTGCGTGTGTGTGCTAGAGAACAAGCCGGTGTGTGGCAGACAAAGTGTGTGTCCCATTAGCTCTGTCTGTTTTAGTACAGTGTGTTAATTTAGCTTGTGTGCGTTTGTGCCTCGTCAGAGCAGACATCTTGTTTAGCGGCGTCAGACAGGCTCATAAATCAGGCCTCTGCTCCTCCTCCGCGTCGCCCCCCTGAGTGGCCCTAACGTTATAACGCTCGCTGATTTGTGAGCTGTGACGCGCGTGGAAGGCATGCATGCTAACTGGGAGTCAGATGGCTGAGCGGTGTGGGAGTCGGACTAGTAATCTGAAGGTTGCCAGTTCGATTCCCGGCCGTGTCAAATGACGTTGTGTCCTTGGGCAAGGCACTTCACCCTACTTGCTTCGGGGGGAATGTCCCTGTACTTACTGTAAGTCGCTCTGGATAAGAGCGTCTGCTAAATGACTAAATGTAAATGTAAACTGGGCTGAGGTTGGCTAAAGGACTAATGCAGCCGAACTCCAGGCCAACGGGACCAAGTCTTCACAGCCTGCGTTTGAAACACTTCAAATGCACACATGGATGCACCGTGATTGTACTGTACATACAGACTCCTGCTTGTTCCCAGGCCCTTCCTTACTGATGTCACGGATGTGTGATTATCCTGCTCTTTTATTCATGGTTGAAAAGGGTCGTGACCCATATGATGGTGTTCACACCGATGCACACGCTCTTCACGAGCTCTGCTCTAAGAGCAGGGTCGCTCCCTGAGGGAAACACTAATGCATTACTGACATTTACCGCGCACACACACACGCTAACACAGCCGATGGATCGTCAGATAAATTAGCTAATCAAGCAGAGCCTGAATGTGAATTATGCCTCCAAAATTATTTGCAGTTTGACAATCTCTTTGATTTGTTTGACCTATTTACAGAGTCCTACAGTGTATTCACAGAATCCTACAGTATGCTAAGTGTTGGTGTAAGAGTTAGTGTCTCACTAGGGGGCAACAGCTTCCTACACACCCATGAAGAGAAATCCTACACTGATTTAGTTTCTTTCTCCTAATATTGTTTTCTTGTTACAGGCGTGTGTGTGTGTGTGTGTGTGTGTGTGTGTGTGTGTGTGTGTGTGTGTGTGTTGGGGTGCATATGATACATGGGCTCTCTGTGTGCACCTGCATGGGGGCAGTCGGCCCCCCTGCTGGTCTCCAGACCTGCAGCTGGAGTCAGGAGCCATCTGGCTCAGCCTCACCTGAGAGCCCAGACGACACACACCTCCCACACTCAGGAAGACGTTCGCTACTTCTTCTTTGTACGCTTCTTCATTAAGCGTTTTTTTACATCAAAATCTCGCAGTATTGTGGTGTTTTGTGCGCCTGTCCGTATGTATGTAAAACTCAAACCTTACATGTTGCAACAAAACCATCTGGTTCAAACTGCTAAATAAACGTTAAGTAGGGTAGTTTAAAAGTGAGACAGCTTTACTTTTAAAATAAGTAGTGTTGCTATGGTTTTAAGTTAAGGCCAGACCCCCAGGCTCTGCTCAGCTGATGCATCTGGAAGGATAGACTGAGGGCAATTCTCAGAGAACAAGTTCAGCTGACATGAAACCAGGTTATAAAAGGGTCACATTCGAGACAGGCGCAGTCTGTTGCTCTGTCTTTCCATGGCCACCCATGTGGCCGGAGGGCAACGGACGACCATTACATAATGGGCTGAATCAGATTCAAGCTGTAGTCCCAGCCCGGCATAACCTTCATCTCTTCGCTTCTGTGGAGGTCTTTCAGATGCTTTCGTTAAAACCTGCAGAGCTGACAGTTTTACCAAATTCACCTTTCAGGAAATACTCAAAAATACGAGATTTTTTTTTCTTCTTCAAAATATCAGACTTCGTGTTCATGTAGCAAAAGAAATTGGTCATGTTGAAGCATAGCAAGTCTGGAGGACAAGTGTTGAAGGGCATTTGCTTGATGCTGTATTGTGTGTGTGAATCCGTTTGAAAAGGCTGCCTGCTTTGATCAGTGGACACCTGTCCTTCCCTTCAGAGAGTACACGCTTTCATCCTCTGTTGCTTCTCTCACCCTCCTTTCCTCCCTCCAGCATCCTTTCTTTCCTCCCTCCAGCATCCTTTCTTGTAGGTTCGCTATCTCTCTCTCTCTCCTTCTCTCTCCCCGCCAACTCTTTGTGTCACTTCTTCTCTCTTTCATTCTTGGTCCTCTCCCTTTGTAAACTTTCTAGCATTCGATTGGTATCCCTCAACCCATTCAAACCAACATATCTCTCTCTCTCCTGCTCTCTCTCTCTCTCTCTCTCTCTCCTGCTCTCTCTCTCCTGCTCTCTCTCTCTCTCCTGCTCTCTCTCCCTCTCTCCTGCTCTCTCTCTCTCTCCTGCTCTCTCTCTCTCTCTCTCCTGCTCTCTCTCTCTCTCTCTCTCCTGCTCTCTCTCTCTCTCAGATCTTCTTCTTCTAAAGAAGAGAAGCTACGCATCAACAGGGCATGGTAATACACTGCCATTGAGCTTTTGAACGTTTATTTGATCTAACAGAAGGAGATGCGATGAGACCAACACAATCTGCTACGTCTTTCAGCCTGTAAAGTTCAATCCGGGGGCACCAATGGAACAGAGAAGCCCAGGAAGTAGGAAAAACGTTGTTAATATGTTTTTGATTCCACTTCTGGAACATGAACATAAGCCATAAGACTCCAGGTAATACACGTTGGCGCTTGCATCCCAGTGCAGGAACGTTTTACAATCTTACTGGCTGTGACCTTTGTTCTTTTCCAAATACAGGGATCGTCTTTCTGAATTCATGAACAATATACAGAATGATGGTAAGGAGGGTGTTGTTTTTGTCAAAGTGTTTGCGGATACAGTACCAGGGTTACCGTGGTGATGGCTCACATACAAATAAAGGTCTGTCGATATCAAAATGACTTTAAGCCACGCCTGTCTCGTTATCTGCTTCTATCTTTTCTTCCCCCTCTCTCTGTCCCTCTCTCGCTCTTTCTCTCTCTGTCTCTCTCCCTCTCTCGCTCTGTCTCTCTCCCCCTCTCTCTCCCCCTCCCTCTCTGTCTCTCTGTCTCCCTCTCTCTGTCTCTCCCTCTCTGTCTCCCTCTCTCCTTCTCTCTCTCCTTTTCTCTTTCTCTCTCCCTCTCGCTTTCTCTCCATGCTCCTGATAACTGGAATAATAGAGCGATCAAACACTGTAACCAAATCACTCCGTGGGTCTGGCCAGATAAAGAGACTGATTCCATCCGGACTCTTCTTTACTGGTCCAAACCTTCTCCTGTCCGGTTCTTAATCAGGCTCAACCTCGGTATCTGAGAGATCTTTCTAGATGCAAAGACAGGGGTCATGACACACCCATGTATAATGACACCTGCGCCTCTGCAATGTACGGTAGCTTATATCAGCTGAACAGTCGTGAGATTTCCTAGAGTGGCCCTGGATTGTCTGGTGAGAAACCAGCTGTGAGGCATGATGGCATAGGAAGCTTCTGACAGACAGGGAGGCGTTTGATTGGTGGATATAGGCAGCAATGGCATCTTCCGGGTGAATCTGATTGGATGAGATGCAGAGTCTAGTCATTGGCCTGTTTTGTGTGTCACAATTTCACTCTGATCTGACAATGACCAACTGCTTGGAGCGGATGCAGAACGTCGTTACGACAGACCTGAGACTCTGACGTGCTTGTCGGTGACGAACCACAAGAAATGATCCGAGGATGCACTTGAAAAGCATTTCGCTGCGTCTAACATTTAACATGACCCGCCCCTGTCACAGCCCCCGAAGGCACAGAAATATCCCTGATCCCAGACTGTCCTGGCCTTCAGAAATAATACAAGTCAGACAGTGAGGAGATAGCCCCCTCCTGTCCCATCCCAAATACCACAGACATCCCACACAGTAGCCATCAGTCACCCTAAAAAAATAAATATCAAATCAAGTAGACCTTTTTGAACAGGTCAACTTGCCGTTTGTAAGACTAAGTCACCTTTGACCTCAAAGACACAAATACCTTATCCTCCCTCAGATCATCTAAACAACCTCTACCTGTCTCACCTCCTCATCCGATGTCAGGTAACTTCACACCTGCTGTTATGAACCTGTGTGAAGACCACACTAGGATCCCAACAGTGCAGACACAGAATAGGATTGTAGGTAGTTTTCTGATTAAACACAAAAGATTATTCATGACACCTGAGAAATGCACTCACCCAGGATGAATAAATAAATTATAGTTTGCAATCCAGAAGGAGATTAAAAAAAAATGATATGTGTGGATGTGTAGCATGAAGGCAGCTATGATGACACTACAGTGGGGAAATTAAACAGTCAAATCCTATTTATTGTTACAAGATAACGAGGGAATTTAAACAGAGAGCACTGACGACATACTCATGTATCTCATGGTACATTCATTAATATTTCAAAATAATAATTGAAAATAAATATTTGTACTGAATTCATGTTGGAGGTTTATAGGTTGGTGTTATGTAGTCCTACTTGACATATTTTGTGAGTGTGGTACATTTGAAAACATCCCAATGTTCTGTGTTTGCTCTGTTCTGTGTGTTACATATCTGGATTTGTTTTATATTATCCACTGAGACTTCTGTGGAAAACAAGTTTTAATTTGATCTGAAAAAAGCCTGCAGTAAATTTCCACCCACAATGAATCAAAAGTAATTAAAATAAAATGCTAAGACTTTTTGCCCTGCAAATATATTTTAATGAGTTAATCTAATTCAAGAAATTAAACATTTTAAAGCATAGGCCTACCTTCTTACAGTGGGTTTGTGCAATTAAGATGATAAATGTGTACTTTCTTAACCCAGAATTATCGCTGTTAGCTGACTTTAATAGTATATTCTTTCATCTCTTATCAACATCCCTAATTAACTCATTTTGAATCTGCTTCGAAATATTCCCAATCTCCTATTTAATGACCCCATTTATCTATTCCGACTAATCACACATATTCCCAGCTCAACTTTTGCATAACAAGGCCTCTTTCCCAGGAGTCCCACTGGTTTTGTTTAAACAAAAAAAAAGCATTTTTCACCGTCACATTCATCTCTCCAGTAACACAACAGATGGACTAATTTGCACCCTCTCGTCTCTTCTATAACCACGTGTGGTTTAAGAGATGATCGGACACATTGCTCTCACCCTCACCAAATCATATCCATAAGTGTAGAATTAGTTATACCCAAATGTTTACTATTCTTCGCTTAAAAATGTGGTAGCACTTTTCCGTTGTTGTTTTTCGTTTCGTTTACTCTGGACCTCGGTTGTCGCTCCCTCGCGGGTCTGGAGACAGGTCTCCGAGGTGCTCTCGCTCGCTCGGCGGGAAAGAAAAAAAAGCCTCTCGTGAGGTTTTGACTAGACTGTGTGGCGTTGCTAGGCGACGGCTGACTGCCAGGGCGAATCCCCGAGTGAGAGTGGTGCGAGCTGGCGCGCACACAGAGGATCCTAAATCACTTAGCAACACTTTCTCCATCTTTCACGATCTCTTCTCGTCCTTTTCTTTGTTCTGTCATCATTGTCCTTCTATCAGTCCTCCTCTCATTCTTTTCACCACAGTCATATATAAACTGTGCTAAACATATGATATTGAACACAGGCAGTAGGCTGCAAGCCTACATTTGTATATTGAGCTACGTAAAGTTTAGGACCTAAGAGCAAAGTAAAATCGTAACAGAAGATCATCCAAGCGTGAGTCGCACTACAGTTCCCCCAAAATCTTATATAGGCCTACTTTTTCTCCAGCAGGTACACTAATATACAAGTACTAGAAGACAGTCTATGTAGATATAGCCTATAGCCTAAGTGGATCATTAAAGTTTTCTGATCTCACTGAGATATGAAACATGTAACAGATGTGGCCGCGCCCACGTCGGCCGACGTTCCCCTGCAGTCAGGATCGCCGGTGGCCTGTATACCTGAGTGAATTTAACCGACCGACACAGGCCTACTGATAATGTGAACCATGACCATGTGAGGCAGCTAAACGAAACGGAACTAAACTGACATTTACTGAGGCCAAATTCAGTAACTTTAATGTAATCTCTTAATCCTGTTAGGAATAGTTCTGGTTTGGCTTCATGGCTAAATCATTAGGCCTATCCATGGAGCATGGAGATAATTATCCATGAAAGGCCTGGGTGTTAAGTATAAAATATAAATTAGTTTCTATTAATATGTAGCCCAGTCCTGTAACTTTAATGGGTTATTTCCAAACAAAACACAGAACCAGGAATGTAATTAAAACATCTATCGTTTAAGGAAGTGTGTGTGTCTCTAAATCTGGTCCTGTATTTTTTTTAATCTTTCACCTCGTGGCTGTCAGCGTGTGCACAGTGCAAAGTTTAGCTGTGCGCGCGCGAACAAGTGTGTGTGTGTCTCTCACAGCACGCTTAGCCTATCTATTTGCGTTGTATACCATTTTCCAGAACCCCCACACCCCTTCCAAATATTATACTCTGCTAACTCTGCACTCACCCTCTCTGAACCCAGGGGGATGACGCCCCCAGCCCCGTGCACCTTTAATATAGCTGCCTGTGAAATCTGATGTTTGCTTAGCGGTAGGGCGCCTGAATATTTGCACAGTAAATCTATCAGAGAGTTGGTATAATGGAAGCAGGCACATTATTCTAACCACCCCACCGCCCTCTTTGGCAAATAGTGAAGATGGCTCTGAAATTATAACCGTAAGGTTGCATATTAAACAGTGGATTATGTGATAGTTATAGTCTGGTTGACTGAGATGGGAAGTAAGAAATATTGTGTTACTGTAGATTTGTATGGTATCAGTACTTTACTTCACTATTATTTTTTTGGACAACTTTGTACTTTCACTTCTTACATTTTTTACAAACATCTGTACTTTCTAGTTCTAGTGTAATACCGGGAAACTATTACTGTTAGGCCTACTACACTATGGTTACACTGGTTACACTGTGATTATGTTGCTATTACACTGTTGTTACACTTATTATGATGTTACACTTATTATGATATGTTTTGTATTACACTTAGGCCTATGTTGTTAATTAGGTTTCTTTTTTAAGAAGTTTTGTGCAGTCCAGTTCATGTTTTTTTAATTACAAGTCAATTACAAATGGATAGGCTTGTAGTAGACTATGTCAATCATAACAAACAAAACATAAGTAATCTTCTGTTTCCACTACACCTAATTAGCTTTTGGGCCACGTTAGTGCAACACCGTTAAATCGAAAGTTGAAGCCTTCAGAGCTGTTGTTCAATGTTCCCGGGTGGTGACCGCGTGTTGCCCAGCTCCGCGAGGAGAGGAGTGCCTTGTATGGCAACGCGTGATGATGATCGTTCTCAAACGGGGTGGGGTGGAGAGGGTGAGGGGCTTGGAAACCGATCCGCTCTAGGCTCGCACACATGCACCGACACTCTCTGCTCTGCCGGCGAGCGGAGAGGATAAAGAAGAACGACACACCTCCCGTTCTCCTCCGACGCACGCGCATCTTTTAGAATCACAGCTGGAGATCTGACAGGCTAGCTGCCTGAGAGTGTACCAGACAAACTCACTGGAGGGAGTCGAACCCGTCGTGATTTGTTTTCAAACTCCGATGGCTGTGTAACGGGTCCGTCAAACACGCAAGGGAAAACGCAGAAACCGTTCCAGTGGATTGGGGGACGCGTCACGCATTGTTGGATCTGGGCTTAGTTAGTGTTCTCGGGAAATACGCACAAATATGGATACTAACAGCCTAGCAACCGCATTTATAATAGCATTGACAACGTTGTCCTGTATATCAACTTTGGAGTTCCCAACAGAACGTGTGTAAGTACAGTAGGCGACTCGCTTTAACTTTCTATAGTTATGTCCTTTTCTATAGATTACAGTGGCATCAGTATTATAGGCTACTATCGCTTTCTGTAAAACAATGAGGATAATAGTACAGTAGGCTTATTGTCAACTGTGACAGAGTGCGATATATGCCTATTTGCAATGTATGAATTAGGTTTGTAATGCCGTAGCTGAGTTTGGGTCTGAATTGTAAGATCACGGTTTAGTGGCAAACTGGAAAATCGATTACTCATGGGCTAATCCAATTTTCATTACGTAACTCCGACGAAATTGTATCCAAATCAATGAATAGAGAGGACGGTGCTTTCTCGCTTCCAGCATCCTAAAGTGTGATGGTAACTTCCAGCTACCGTGTATGTCCGGCCAATAGTAACTTGCACTCAAGAACAATTTGGTGTCAAGAAATAAAACGTGTAGGCTATCTTCTGATTTAAAATATCAGTTTGACGCATTATAAATGAAAATGTAACTCAACTCAGCACAATTGAAACAAAACACGGTTGATTATTATTATTCATCACGTATTTCAATCATTTAATTTTTTTTTTTTTTTTTTAAGTTGTCTCTCTTCCACAGCTTACAGGTTGTCAGCCGGTTCAGAAACTAGTAGTCTAATTGTTGAAGCAGGCTCCCAGGTCTCCTACACTTAAGTGTAATAATAAAAATGGAAACCACCCGGTTCTTTACCGTGGTGGAATACAAGTTGTCCAATCTTGCTCGAGCATTTCATTTAATCATTTTAATAATAATACTTGACCCCTAGACCCTACACGGTTTACATTTATTTCAGTTAATATTAGGTTTATCTTTTTTTAATTTTTTAATAGTCAACAGGTTTCCGAGGTTAGGCTTATAGCTACAGTATGCTACAGTTTAGTAAATGGGCTTGGTGATGGTGGTGGGGAGGGTGGGGTAGATTTGGAATTCATACAAGGTCCTCGCCACAGAGAGACCAGTATGGCACTCAGCCTAATAGCCCACAGTATGATGTCAGACTGCCAGAGCAGCCACCCACTCATTGAAATAGATTTTATGGAGAGCAAATAGATTGATTACCCACCCCATCTCCCATGAATTGTTCAGACATACCAGTGTGAAGGCATAGATAAACATAATTTGAAATATGAAAGAGGAGAGTTTCAAAGCAGGTCAGGTGACAGTATTCAAGAATTCCACAGGGAATTACTACTGAACCTTTTAGCTTGATACATTTGAGTTCTAGCAATGCTAATGTTATAGTATTAGGTTGTGCAGTATAACATTATAATCAGCCCTAGAATGTGTATTGGGTGTGTTCATAACTGTGCGTGCGGTTGTGTGAGTAAAGATGCCCCCTGCTTCACTTTGTCGGTGTAACGTCAGCTGTATGTAGGAGTCAGGTGGCTAAGCGGTGAGGGAGTCGGGCTGGTAATCCAAAGGTTGCCAGTTCGATTCCCGGTCATGCCAACTGACGTTGTGTCCTTGGGCAAGGCACTTCACCCTACTTGCCTCGGGGGGAATGTCCCTGTACTTACTGTAAGTCGCTCTGGATAAGAGCGTCTGCTAAATGTCTAAATGTAAATGTAAATGTATGCCCGTGTCTTCCTCACTGTCTGCGTGGAAGCTGTTGCTGTTGGGAGATCTTGCTACAGTAATAGCGAGAATAATAATGTGTAGAAGTAACACATTAGAACAAGCGAGATGTAATAATGTGCTCCTTATTTAAAGTAGAGTGACAGTGATTTTGAGTGACAGCCTGGACTCTTCAAAGGGAATGTCACGAAAGGAGACCGAACAATATTTTTGTGTGACTCACAGCATGAGCGAGAACATCTACTGTGTGTGTGTGTGTGTGTGTGTAACATGATCCCTTGGTTGTGTAGCTGGGGGTGCTTTCTGTTCTCCTGGAGAGGGACAGGTGGACACTGTGGTCCATTATTAGCTCATCAGTGATTGGCCCCTTCTCTTCCTGTTTTTCTTTGCTCATGAAGCTCTCTTATCTCTTCTTCTCTCTTCTTCTCTGTACACCTCCTCTCCTCCTCCCCTCCTCTCCTGTCTCTGTATGATACATCAACAAGGGATACATGCACGTAGGCACGCATGCCTTGTCTCCCTCTCTTCTTTTTCTCTGTCATGTCCTTTCTTTTTCTCTTTCCCCGCTTTCTCTCTCTCCTCCTCCTTTCTTCCCCCTCTCCTTCTTCTCTCTGTCAGCATGCATGACTGCATCTTTGTGATTCGGCTTTAACCTCTGATGTCAGTGTCTCCCTGCTTCAGATGTGCTCTTCTGTAAACTGTGTTGCCCCTCTCTCCGTCTCTCATCTGTCTCCTCTTCCTTTTCTCTCACTCCTGCTCTCCCTTCTTCTCTTTCTTTCTTTCTTTCAACCTTCCCTTTCCCTCTCCTCTCTCTCTCTCTCTCTCTCTCTCGCTCTTGCTCTTTCTCTCGCGCTCTCTCTCTCTCCTGGGTTCAAAATCTTCCTCTGTCACCTTCTCTCTTTCATTTCAGTTTTTTTGTTTGTTTTCTCTCTCTTTCTCCTTTCCTCCTGTAGTGGTCTTCATTACATTCTCTCTCTCTTCCTCCTCCTCCTTCTTTCTGTGGTTTGAACTTGTCTCCCGGCATTCTCCTGTGCTCCCAGGCAGATGATGAACATCATCAAATCTGAAAGTCTGATGTCACAGATTGTGCCCCAGAGAACCCGGCGCCATGCAGCCAGCGCACAGGGGACGAGGGGGGGGGGGAGAGAGGGGGTGGGGGAGAGAGGGAGAGCGGGAGAGAGGGGGTGGGGGAGAGAGGGGCACAGCTTATCTGGTTTCACCGTCTGCCTGGCGAACACAGTCCACCTGGCCTGGCTGACCCATGCTTTTAAGAGGCTGGGGTGGTACAGCACATGTTTATGTTGTTATACCTGAACAAAGGACCAATATCCTCCCCTCTCCCCATCTCCCCACTCCCCTCTCCCCTCCACTTTGTGTTTCGTTTCTATGGCTTCCACCTCCCCTCTGGCTGTATTTCCCCCACTATAGTGTAATTAGATTTCATGCTCAACCAGTTAAGTAGATATGCCTGTTTCGTTCCTTGTACTGTCTCCGCTAATCAGCAAGCATAATGTCAGGCTCTTTCTGTCTCAGAAGGCTAAAGATGTTGTTAGCGTCTACAAAGAAGGACAATGTCGGCAATTTAGCAATTTTGCTGATCGCTCTCATGAACATCTGGGTACTAGGTTGTCACACTGCTAAGGGTTAAGGTTGTGGGTTCGATCCCCACATGGAACACACGTGTTGGCATATGCGCGACCTGCTCGGCACGGTCGTAGCTGACTTGGGTCTCCCAGGCTCTCTGACGCCTCCTGACCAGAGGGATTTAACAGGTGTATTTCAGGAGGAACGCTTTCTCACACACACACACACACACACACACACACACACACACACACACACACACACACACACACACACACACACCCTGAAGACAAGATCTAGGCCCATTGCTCATACTAGTCACTGCTCCTTAGCCCTTTTATCTATTCATCTTATTCTCCCACTCTCAGTGTATTTCTCTCTCCCCCCGATTAACTTCAAGTCCTCTCTTTCCATCTCCTCACTCTCTCCTCTCAAACATCCCTCCCTCCCTCCCTCCCTCCCTCTGTTCATCTCTCTCAACATGTGTGCTAAATTTAGATATTTTTTGCTGTAGGGAGGGGGGGGTCAGGGGTCTGGTCTCAGACCTGAGTTAGGGTTTGTGACTGGGGGTCGGGGACGTAGTCTAAGATATCATCATAGCATATTAAATTGTCCTGTCCCCTTCCTGTAAATCTCCCCCTTGCTCCTCCACTGATGGTCTGTGGAGCCATATTTTATGTGTGGTGTCCGATGTTACTTTAGTGTCTGGTTTAATTGGCTGCTGCTGCTACTACTGTACTACTACATGCAATACTACTACTAATACTACATAGAATACTTATACTACAACTCCTTGTATTTGGACCTCTGCTTGATTCCGCGTTTTGCTTTAGGCTAAGAACGTCATCTTTTTCATTTCATGTTTTCATAATATAACAGAGAGCCCTGTAAATGAAAGTTCTTAATGAATCGGATTATATGACATAATCTGTCAAACAATAAGTTAAACATGAACAGTACAAAGAAAGAAATGTGTACCTGAGTGTGCAGGAACACGAAGGAACAAGCACCTCATGCAGGGCTACAGGCCTGCATCACTGTAATCTTGTGCCACATGGAACTTCCTGGAATTTTCCATTGCAACGTTGCCCAGGAAACCTTGTGAATAGTTAGCAGCTGGTTAGACATGCCCTGTCCACCACAGGAAGCATGTGTGTGTACAGTCTACTGTACTACAGCCCTGACACAAAGAATGGGAACTGTAGTTTTTCAAGAGTTGTGCAAACTTAGCAAGTCAATTAAAGCACAAGGTCAAATTTAGCATTTGGCAACATTTAGCAATTGGAGAAAATCTAGAGAATTATGTGTGTTGATTGTCTCGCCACACACAAGTCTTAGTGTAGTCCAGCAAAAATATTTTGAATGCTATATGTTCCAAGTCTATAGTGCATAGCTGGATAATCCGTAGAAAATAGAGTGCTACTTTTCTCCCCAAATCCTCCTCATCCACCATAATCATCAGTTATCACGTCTCAAGTGGGAGCTGTTTCTCCCCTGTAAGAGTTCTGTCGCTCACGTCTGGCCTTGTATTGAGACGGGAGCACTGTTTCAAGGTGGCCGCAGGCAGCGTGGAGCCTTCAGAGAGCTGTCTAAACTCAGCCCCAGATAGACGAACACTCACCTGGTTGTGGAGGTGCCTGGATTGATGTCGACTATTTTGGGCCAGAAGGGTTTTTTGTCACACCACATCGTGCAAAATAGAGTTGTTAGAGTAAATGGAGTGATGCAGCAGGGTTCATGTGGTGTGTGTGTGTGTGTGTGTCTGTGGTGTGTGTGGTGTGTGTGTGTGTGTGTGTGTAAGAGAGAAAATGGGAGAGAAAGAAGGAAGTGAGAGAGTTTGATCTGGACAGAAGATGAGAGATGAAGAGAACGAGAGGAAGAGGGATATTTGTGGAGACGAGCAGGAACACCAGGCAGAAGACACCTTATGTGAATCGACACCTCTCTCTTTCTCTCTCTATCTATCTCTCTGTCTCTCGCTCTCACACACACACTCTGTACGTTATATATTATACACATCTCTCTCGTTCGCGCCACCCCGCCTCCTTTTAGTCTGGGATTTCATCTCTCTCCTGTCACGCCTGCGTCTCTGATGCCGTTACTGAAATTCAATCACAGAATGTCTGGAGCCTAAAAAGTGTTTGGAGAGGAAATGAGGTCACAGAATCCTCTCCATTTCTATGGAAACCTGAACGTGTCACATCCTTGCGTCCTGGTTTGTGACTAGTTACTCCATACCCATCTAACTGTTTCCTAAAGTTTTGCAGATGTACAATATTTCTGCATTTGTTTTTGTTTCTGGAATTGTGTTTTAGTTCATTGTGTCACAGGGAGACACTGTAGAAAGTAGAACTTTAAGTTCTACTTTCTACTTAATGCAGTAGTTAGGTTGCATCTATATGTACAATGTGTTAGTAGCAGGTGTGGTAGTCTGACAGAACGACCACTAATAAACACTCTGTTCCTTTCTCCCGATGTCACAGTGGTACCTTTGTCCTAGAATGTAACTTGCTTGGACATGGGCGGAGGGATAATTTCCTGGGCGTTGTTAGGTCTGTCAGGACGTATTCCTACTCACCTGCAGGGTGAGGTGAGACAGAAGAGGGGCGGACAACACTAACCAGCGGCCGTGGGGACAGCGGCCGTGGGGACAGCGGCCGTGGGGACAGCGGGTCAACTCTGTCCTGTTGGCCCAGGGGAGAGGGGGCGAATCTAGGCAAGGGTTGCTTGGAAAGGATAGAAAGGATTTCAATACTGGATAAGTGTGTGTACCACTACCGCTAATTATAGCCTTGCTCAATCTCTTATTAGGTATAGCCTCTTGACTCAATTACAGACAGTCTGTCATCCTCCCTCTCTCTCTCTCTATCCCCTATCTTGCTCGCTCTCTCTCCTCTCTCTCTCTCTCGCTCTTTCACAGTTTTGTATCTGCTTTCTATCTTCTCATCAGTGCTTGTGTCAGTCTCATTTCCCACTAAGAGCAGATTAGGAACCTGAATTACAATCATTAAAGGTTCAGTGCAGCTAAGAGGAAAAAAACATGAACCCTGTTATAATGTGCTTCCTTCCAGACCGTTTATCTGTCGCTCTCTCTCTCTCTGTCCCTCCCTGTCTTTATCTTTCTGTCTTCCTCTCTCTCTCTCTCTCTCTCTCTCTCTCGCTCTCTCTCTCTGTCCCTCCCTGTCTTTATCTTTCTGTCTTCCTCTCTCTCTCTCTCTCTCTCTCTCTCTCTCTCTCTCTCTCTCTCTCTCTCGCTCTCTCGCTCTGTCCCTCCCTGTCTTTATCTTTCTGTCTTCCTCTCTTTTTCTCTCTCTCTCTCTCTCTCTTCCTTACTCTGACAGTTTGACAGCGTTTAGAGGGCTAATGCAGTTGTTCTGAAAGCTAATTCAAGTGTCAAAACATTGCAGTGTTTACAGGGTTGTGTGGGGTGTGGGGTGACTCTGGAGAGGTTGGTGATATGTTCACTCTGTTTCCTGTGTCTGTATTTGGTCCCTAAGAAAAAGAACAAAGATGGTTGTCCCTTGTCTTTAAATCTTTCTACATGAACAGTCTCCAGATATAGAAGGCAGGGATGAGCGTTCGTGTTTAAGACGCTGTGGATGCCAGAATGGATGGAAATCATTCCACTCTTTAAAACACAAGTAATTGCATCCTTAATATAGAGGAAACCGTCAAGGGAGACTTACTAGAACGTTCTCTCCGAGAGCTAAATTTAAGGCGGTTTGACCCCATCACACAACAACTTACCAGCATGACAAACAACTGGCCAGCGCCCAGTGAAGCTTGATGTGTCACTCAGCCAAGTTGCTGAAACTCAATTTCTAAACCTTACTTCAACTCTCCTTTATTTTTTTTTCGGTTGCTAAACCAGCCAACTGAAATCAGCTGCATCATTTCAAAAATATGAAAGCTATGAAATGGAGAGGAGAGGACAGAAATGGCCTCAGTAGCTAGTGAGGCCCGAAGGCCGACCCTGCCAGAAGTCACACAGCCATGCTCCAGCTCTGAGTCAGGATCTCTATTCTGGGCTCCGGCCCACCCCGCTGTATCAAGCCCCGGGATTGGACAGTCTGCTCTGCAACAGCTTTTATCATTGGTCGGATGCCTTTTATGTTCGAGGGAGGTTACTGGTATGTGCTGAAACAGGTTGGTTGGACTGAGTGGAGATGTGTGGCGTTGGAAGGTGTTTTCAGAGATCTTTTAGAGTTTGTAGATGCTCTCAACTCAGAGAGCTGTGTACTAATTAGACCCCAGGAATACTTAGCTCCTTCAGACACACATCTGGACACAGCACTCTAGTTGATGTTACATAATACTCTCCCTAACAGTGACCACAGAACACACACACACACAGCCAGATTATTACACAGAAAATCTGGTAAATTAGTTGCACCTGCCCCTCCGACCTTTGAACCTGCTGACCCTGCTGCCCCTGCTGACCTCTGGTTTCACACACTCTCTGGTTTCACACACACACACACATCTGAAAAGAACGAGGAAGTAGAGGGTTCCTATAGATAGTCTATCTACACAACAGCAAGGCAACCTCGTCTTACATCTTCTGGAGAGAACTTCAACAAAACCCTCCAGTCTGTTTTGGTGGTCAGGGTCTTTAAGAGGCAAGAGGCAAGAAAGGAAGCACAGCTCGCCTCACAGAGCCGGAAGGAGTCTCACTTGGCTGGGTTTCACAAGGCTCCACTCTGCACAAGCCCCCGGCTGTGCAACTGAACTGCTGCTGCCTCTTGTCCAAACTGCTTCACCAGCCATTTTGGGTCCTTTCACCTCCCCCCTTATACTGTGCATTACCAACCCACCCCTCTCCCCCACCCTCCCCCAGAGGGGGTCGTGGGGGGGGTTAGAAGAGGGGAGGGGTGAGGGATGTTATCTCATTTTTCCACAGTGCTCTCCAAGTTTCCATTTCTCCTACGACTTTGTAAAACGCTTTTCTTTTCCCTGACAGTCTCATTTTTTCTGCTACATTTCTGGCTTGTCTGTTTTCGTTTGGTTTAGTTTGTTCAGTTTGTTTTTGTGTCGCAAGCTGTTTGGTGCAGATTGACCACATACCGTAGATAGGACACGATCAGAGTATTCGGGATTATTTCCCAATGAAACAGGGAAACGGAGAATTTATGCTTTTAGCATAAGTTCTGAGGCTGCGTGGCAATTTTCTGAAACCTGTTTGTTATTTCAGACCGTACACAGGATAATGGGTTTCACACTAGAACCAACCATGAACTCCAGAACCTCCAGGCTGCAGGAGACTAGGGGGAGACTAATCATCCTTACCCAGAAACAGTGGCCTTCCCTGGGACACAACCACATAGTTGTTGCTCCCCATTCCTCATTACAGCTCCAGAGTAGGGCTGACCTTGGCCTTAGTTTCTGGTTCGACTTCCCACTCCCAAATTAGAGACTGTAATGTAAAACTCGCTGGGGATAGAGGGTGGACTATTTATTCCTGCCTGCAAAGGTTTAAATATATTTTAAATATGTAAAAGTTAGCAGCAAGGATGTTGAGTGGATTGGGTTTCTGATGTTGAGGGGTGAATCAGGTCATTCTGTATTCCCTCTGTGAACACACTACGGGACCCCGTCCTCCCGTAGTGACCAAAAGCGAGACGGACGCGTAGCCGAGCAACCTGTTGAGCAGGGCAACGTTTTCCACGGCAACCGCTCGCAAGTTCTCCCTCACGTCCGCACGCCGCCGGGCGCTTCAGGGCCGCTTGTCGCGGCTTGACCCCTCAAGTTAGGAGACCTTGACTTGACCCCTGCGAGAGCCGGTGAACACAGAAACACTTCCTGTCCTCAGCGGTATGCCAGCCACTCATTTACTTATGTAGGTGATGTGCATACTGTAAGTGTGTGAGTGTGTGTGTGTGTGTACTCGTCGTGAGTGTGTGTTGGTGCGTTATTGCAGGAACAGATTATGCTGACAGTTTCACCGGCTCCAGCCTCTCTCCTAACCCCTCTCTCCTAACCCCTCTCTCCTAACCCCTCTCTCCTAACCCCTCTCTCACTCAGCTGTCTCTGGGAGGCTAAATATACGGAGCTGGTATGCTCCTCCCTGCGCCGGCGCCCCCTGCTCACATTACCCTGTGGTCTCTAAATAAGATAACACTGAGAGGTCAGGTGTCGTAGAGGTCAGGGCTGGAGGGCTCCGGAGCGGGAAGGGTTGACACTTCAGGGGGTGGGGGAAGTTAATTTTCTTGATGTGTCGTCTTATGTATTGTTAATGACGCCAGGCGTGGGGGGCAGGCCTGGGGGGCAGGCGTGGGGGTGAAGGGGGTGTTTGTGTAGACCGTGGAAGAGGAGACCTCACATGGACAGTTTTTGTAACTGTATCACAGCCCGGGTAATGAGAATCCTTGGGTGTTTTGACACGTCGGGGTATTTATATAGAATATCGCACACCATACACCTCTACCCCCTCACCCCTCCTCTACCGCTTTACACTCTACCTCATTCCCCCTCCTCCACCCCTTACACCTCCACCCCCTTTCCTCCTCCTCTCTCCTCCTCACCTCTCCTCCACCCCCTCTCCCCCTCATCACAATGCTGGCACTGCCACTCACACACAGACAAACCTGGGTACATCTTGATTTTCATACACAGATCAATGACTAAACAATCACCCCTGAGCTTCAGAGCGATGTTGTTTAGCATGTTGCCATGGTAATCTGTCCCCCAACTACACTAAGTGTCACATGATATCCAGGTTCCAATAGAAGCGAACGTCGAACGTCACAATTCGTAAAACAACAATTTATCGTATCTGCTGAACATGTGCCATCGTGAGCTGTGGATCCTGTCACGTGGGCCTCACTAGCCTGGGTTAGTTAGTTAGATGAGATCAGCACCTGATTAATAGTGAATCTAACGTGATTTCCTCTGGTGTTCTTGCAGGGTGAAGAACTGGGTTGAACAGATGCAACATGAGCTGGTAACACTGACAGATTCAGCCAGTGGGATTCACAATCTTGTCCAGGTGAGTTTCTCAACACGTTTGGAAGTAAAAAACGCACATGTACTTCCTGTACATACTCTGTTTGTCTCCCTTTTCAACCTATGATAAACCTGTTTCCTCATGTAGAACCTGTGGGTCGAAAGTATTCTTGTTCAGTCCACGCGTTTGATCATATGTGTTAACCTGTTCATGCGTGCATGAGTGTGTGTGTGTGTGTGTGTATGTGTGAGTGTACTGTCCGTACACACACACACACACTCATGTACGCATGAACAGGTTAACACATATGATCAAACGCACAGAGAAGCTGTACATATAAACACATCTCATTCCTGTGGCTTCAGAAGCCCCTCAGGCTGCTAAATAATTGGCTGTTTGTCATTTCTGTGTTTGATTTTCCTTTCTGTCTCCTCTTACCGAGACAGACTCCATCTTTAGTAAATGTTATTCAGTGCTGTGATTCAGAGTTGTATAATCTGCAAACAGATTCCACATTAAACCAATCAAAAGTCCCCGCTCGAATGAAGTCACCTTTGACCCCTGTCTCTCTTTCTCCTGATTGGTCCAGATCTTCCATAACCACAGGAAGCACTTCACCATAGAGTCCAACGACGCCAGACATCTGGTGTCCAGCGCAGCGGGGAACATCGAGAAGCTTCTGGCTAACCGCTCTCGCGCCCTTCATGTAAGAACACAACTTTACTCCTGCTGCTCAAGCTGGGTCAAGCTGGGTCACGTTGGGTCAAGCTGGGTCAAGCTGGGTCACGTTGGGTCACGTTGGGTCGCCCCTTTAGCTCACTGGGCAGGGCGCGTACCCTACGGGCTAAGGTCCCCTCCCCCCCTTCCCTCCTCGCCTCCCCCCTATCCCCCCTTCCCTCCTCGCCTCCCCCCTTCCCTCCTCCCCTCCCCCCTATCCCCCCTTCCCTCCTCGCCTCCCCCCTCCACTCCCTCCTCCCCTCCCCCCCCTTCCCCTTCCCTCCTCGCCTCCCCCCTATCCCCCCTTCCCTCCTCGCCCTCCCCCCTTCCCTCGCCTCCCCCCTCCCCTCCCTCCTCGTGGATCTAAAACAACAACACCTTGATGACGACACGACGAGCTGCCAGCTCCCACTTTCCGGATCGATCCGGATCGATGCTCCTCGGGGAGAAACCTGTCAGTCTGTGTTTGGCTTGTGGCGTACCAGCGTAGACGCCATCGTAATCCCCCTGTCAATGCCATTAGGACCAGGGTTTTTTTTCACAGCGTCACAATGGATAGGTTTGAGGAAATTATTGTTGTGTTCAGTTGTTGCGACAACGCCGGCAGCCAGGCAGAGAAACCTGAGGTTCTTCTCCGATTCAAAAGCAACATATAGCTAGTTAGTAGTCTTTAAAGTGCCATTTACGACATGTTTACCTGACAAGACTGGAGGCTACCTGGCTAACGACTGATGTTTAGACTACTTAGCTAGCATGCATTGGTGCCTGACAACATGTCTTTTGGTCTCGCAGAGCTTAGACAACAACTAGAGCACTACTGGATGTCATCAACGGCACCACATACTTCATCACAAAACACTGTATTCTGTCACTGTCAGAATACACAGAAAATAGGCTAATTAGCGTTGATGTCAAGAGGTGAACTGCGATGTTCTCCACCTCCTGGAGAGAGTGAAAGCAGGATATCTATCGTACCGTATGTGACGGTGGAAAGCTATTCGCTTAGATGAGAAACAGGATGTTGATAGATGTGCTGTTTTATTTTCCTCTTTGTAAGGGACCATCTGTCACTTTTAACCTGCCTGCTGGCAATACAGGGGTGTTGTGTGTGTGTGTGTGTGTGTGTGTGTGTGTGATAGCGGTGTGGGGGTGGGTGGGGGGTGGGGGGGAAGGGGTGATGTACGGGAGATGACCGTATGCTCTTTTATGAGTGACAGTTTCACACTGACTTACCACACACTCTGGCCAGTCTGGCCTTTGGGTAATAAGGGAGAATCGAGTTTAGACACTCAGAACACACACACACCTATTGACCTTCCCTATGGCGTGTGTCTCTCTCCGTACTTACACACTGACACACACTGACCATGACAGAGGGAGAGTGAAAGAGAGAGAGAGAGATCAGGGGAGAAGGATAGAGAGAGGAAAGAGGGAGATTGCTAGAGAGGGGGGAGAGAAAGGGAGCTAGAGAGTGAGAGAGCGCGAGCGCGCGAGAGAGGAGAGAGAGAGAGGGCGAGAGAGAGAGGGCTAGAGAGAGGGCTAGAGAGAAAGAGAAAGAGAGAGCTAGTGTAGACCAGTGGAGTGCTGTGACCACCAGTCCCCCTGAGGGAGTGTATGGCAGCGTAGAGCAGGCCCATCCATTAGACCCTTAGCAAGAGAAACAACAGGAGCTCCCATTACACCATTCAACAAGCGCCACTCTCCTTTCAAAACACCAGCTCCTATTAGGCCTCTCTCTCCACGCCCTGCTCTCTCACACACTCAAACACACGCACTCAAACACACGCACACACAAGCACACACGCACTCAAACACACACTCAAACATGCACACACACACGCACACACACACGCACTTAAACAGGCACACACACACAAACGCGACACAAACAAATAGCCCAACCCTCCTGTATACACGCAGGTAAAAGGTGACAAATGGCGTCTATCAGACCTACGAACAAACTGGTATACATCAACAACCAATCCCATCTCCTGCCCAGACGGATCGGCAGAGAGGGTATATATCTCTCTGTGCAAACATAGAATCAAACATTCATTTCCTTCTCAGCTTTCAACCTGCCCATTGTGACACAGAGAAGAAAAAAAAACTAAAAACGAATTGCACTGAGAAGAGAATGAGCTTAAAGCTGTAAAGGCTTGGCTGGCGCCAGGCCACACATAGTAACAGGATAAAGAATAAACGACTCTGGGATCATTTATCCCTCAGTTCTTGTTTGCTTCCATGTCCCAGTGAAGCAGCACAAGCACAGTCATCATCTACAAGGGATCTGAGGGCGAGACAGAGTTTCCTGTTGTAGCTTGAGAGGAGGAAATAACAAAGATGTTTTAGACACACATTCACAAACGGATACTTTCGACACACAAACTAACCAACACACATACATATACAGACACCCTGCAACACACACACACACACATACAGACACCCTGCAACACACACACACACACACACGCGCTGTTTGAGAGACTGAGATCACTGGTCCTCAGGGTTACATGATGAGGGTGTGGTTGAGATAGCCTCCCAAACACTCCATTACCACGAGCTGCTCGTCCTCCTTCAACCCAGGAACTCCTCTCTCTCATCCCTTCTCTCACTCTTCCCTCCACCTTTCTTCTCCTTTATTTCACACACACGCTCTCTTTTTGCTCTCCTTCACTCTCTCTCTCTTTCCCTCCTGTTTCCTTTTCACACATACTGTACACACACACACACTATCTCGGTCTCTCTCCTCTCTCTCCCTGGCTGGTTTGCTGGGCAGGCGTGGATGCAGGGTATCTGATGTGGTGCCAGATGCCACTGTAACACGACAGCCCCCCCGTGGGGCATGGGCACCAGCTGTATGTACAGGGTTCTCTCTCTCTCACTCTATTTCTATGTCTCTCACTCTCTCTCTCTGTCTCTCACTCTATCTCTATGTCTCTCACTCTATCTCTATGTCTCTCACTCTATCTCTATGTCTCTCACTCTATCTCTCTCTATATTTCTCTCTCTTACTCTCTTAGTACTCTTTCATCTTATCTTTCGCTCTCTCCCACTCTTTCTTAGTCTCTCTCATTATTTCTCTGTCCCTCTCTCTCTCTCTCTCTTTCTCTCTGGCGTTCCCACTTTGTCAGCCTTTTATCCGGTCTCCACACAGCAGATTTGTTCTGTGGATCCGGTCTCCACACAGCAGATTTGTTCTGTGGATCCGGTCTCCACACGGCAGATTTGTTCTGTGGATCCGGTCTCCACACGGCAGATTTGTTCTGTGGATCCGGTCTCCACACGGCAGATTTGTTCTGTGGATCCGGTCTCCACACGGCAGATTTGTTCTGTGGATCCGGTCTCCACACGGCAGATTTGTTCTGTGGATCCGGTCTCCACACGGCAGATTTGTTCTGTGGATCCGGTCTCCACACGGCAGATTTGTTCTGTGGATCCGGTCTCCACACGGCAGATTTGTTCTGTGGATCCGGTCTCCACACGGCAGATTTGTTCTGTGGATCCGGTCTCCACACGGCAGATTTGTTCTGTGGATCCGGTCTCCACACGGCAGATTTGTTCTGTGGATCCGGTCTCCACACGGCAGATTTGTTCTGTGGATCCGGTCTCCACACGGCAGATTTGTTCTGTGGATCCGGTCTCCACACGGCAGATTTGTTCTGTGGATCCGGTCTCCACACGGCAGATTTGTTCTGTGGATCCGGTCTCTCCTCTGTGTTTCTTAGACAGTCAAGTATCATGATAGTTGTGCATTCTGTTTCGGGAGATTACACCACACAGACTAAACAAGTGTGTTACTGTTCCCCACGCCCTCGCCTCTTCCTCTGATCGTTCTTCTCTCTCTATCTCTTCCTGGCTCACTCGCTCCTGTGTGGTACTTCCTGTGTGATTTGTGAGCACGGCTGCCGGTCATTTGGGATATGGATGATAAACACTGCTGAGATGGAAGAAAGTATTTCACAGCAAAAGCAGCGTCTTGAGAAACATAACCGTGTGTGTGTGTGTTAGTGTGTTTATAAGCCATAGCCGTATCGATCTGACCTCCCTTTGACTGCTGTTGTCCAGCGTAGCTCTCTTTGATATCGAGACCACCTCAGGCTTTCTGTCTGCGAGGCCTTCATGAATTATTTACCCCCCATTTCCAACACACTTGGATCAGGCCTGTGGTTAACCTCTTCTGAAGGAATAGCCAACTTTCCCCAGCAATAGGGGTGACAACAGAGATTGGTTGCATGCGTGGGTGTGTTCCAGAGGTTAGCCCAGAGGGACACCGTTTTTAACAGGAAGCTAGTCTTTCTAACCTTAATGAGATCTGCAGCCTGAGACTGCTTTACTGAGTCATGTTAAACAACCAAACTGTACTTTAGAGGGCCATGTGATATCGAAAAGAAACCTGCCTATTTTTTTTAGGTTTGGGGGCTTCTGAAAACATCTTGAGAATAGTGCTACAAAGATCAGACCGGTAGACACAAAGGAAGGCTGTTCGGCCAAGCGTGTGGTTTCAAGGATCACCTTGCAGAGCTGTCTGATCTGAGGAGCCACACTCTTCTGAGAGAAGGAAAAGAACAGAGGCTGAGAACCATGAATTGAAAGTGACAGAAACACTAAGGGGTGGGGTGTAAGAGAGAGCAACAGAACACAAGTACACCAAGAGAGAGAGAGAGAGAGAGAGGGAGAGAGAGAGGGGAGAGAGAGAGAGAGAGAGAGAGAGAGAGAGAGGGAGAGGGGGAGGGGGAGAGGGGGGGAGGGAGAGAGAGAGGGGGAGAGAGAGAGGGAGAGGGGGAGAGAGAGAGAGAGAGAGGGAGAGGGGGAGGGGGAGAGAGAGAGAGAGAGAGGGAGAGGGGGAGGGGGAGAGGGGGGGAGGGAGAGGGGGAGGGGGAGGGGGGGAGAAAGAGGAGAGCTTGATATAGAGTAAGAATACAGAGTAGAGTTAGGGACTCTGTTGTGAATTTCAATATTGATTGGGCCGGGGTTACTTCAGTCCTGGGATTGCATTAGTCCTTTGGCAGAGGATCTAAACGCCTTTGGCTCTCCACCAGATCCAGCTCCACTGTTGGCTGCCATTTTGGAGACAAAAACAACAGTTGCCTCTCAACCCCAGCCTGTTGTGGAGATTTATATCTCTGTGGGTGAACACCACTTGGCAGTTCAACGGGTGGAAGAGACCCCCCCCCCCCCAAAAAAAAAAGGTCCCTAATGATGAGTGAGTGTACAGCCTCTAGACAACCTGCGATTCTGCTGCAGGATTTTGTGAAGTCTTAATTGCCGGGTGAGCTGAGTATGAAGTTAACAAGACAACCAGGAGATAACAGCGATGGGTGATCTGGCTCTGTGGAGTATCCTCACCTCACTCGAGTGGCACCGTATCCACGGAGCCCGGCTTGGATGCTGCCTGTTGCCATGACGCCCGGTCGCTAAGCGACGTGGGCCTCACAAACAGACACTTGATGCGCTAAACTAAGCCCTGTCTGCCTCTAACAAATGACACAGAATCAAAGCACATGCGCAAAAAAAAAACCCCACACTTAAATACCTGCTAAGTATCCATCTCTCTGCGAACATCTTGTTTTTATCAAAACAGCGTGTTATCTGGAGGACAAAGGCACTTGAAGCGTTCTTGGAAGTAACAGAAGAAGCGGAGATGTTTTAATAGGGCCCCATTAGCTGAAGCAGTGCACTGTGGGTAATGTGGTGTTAGTAATTATAGTGGAGTGTGTGTCTGCAGTGTCTGATAGCCTGTTATTAGAAGTGGGCTAGTGGGTTGGAAATGGTGACACATTGAGAGCCATTAAACACTGGAGTTCAAATCCTCAGAAACACATACACTGTTTGTTGTCACACACACACACATCCATACATGGGAGGGTCACTGTACAGTAGTGTGTGTGTGTGTGTGTGTGTGTGTCTTATTAAATAGCAACAACTGAATTCCAGTCTGTCGTTTGAGACCACAGCATCAGATCCACAAAGCAGAAATAGTTTGACGACATTATGAAGGATGATAATTACCTGCAACATGGCACCTGCAAAGTCATGCTGTTAAACCAGCGCTGCAACAGAAACATCTACAAACTGCAAAAGAATCAAACCACAGAAAACACACTATAATAACAAACAAATATCCGCTGCATATTCCGACAGATTCCTAACATGCACAAGTGACACATTTAATCACAATTATAATAACTGGCCAAATTATATTGATGGAATCTCAGCAATGGAAGCACTTCAGCATAACCTCCTCATTGAATAAGGACCTTGTGGATTTATAAGGGGCCCAGCGGATATAATTCAGGTTGAACTATGGTCCATCTGTTCTAGTCCAGCTGACGCGGCCTGAGATACCCCATACATCACCTCCTTCAGGCTGGGCAGAGATGCATCGCTGAGCAGGCAAAACCAGGAGAGAGGTTATTACCACATCTGAATATGGATGTGAGACGTGAAAGAGAACCTGGTGCTGATGTTCTAGAATGTGCCGATGTTCTAGAATGTGCCGATGTTCTAGAATGTGCCGATGTTCTAGCATGAGCACAACCGTTGTGAGCTGTGAAGTCGTTGAGAAGAAGCATCTTTCCCGAGCCAGTGTGTTTCTCTGGAGTAAGTTAACCGGCTGTGTTCTCTCTGCCGTCTCTCGTTTCATCCTCTCCCGCTTGCTGAAACACACACTTTGGCCCCAGACACACACTTAAGCACACACTCTTACACTCTCACTGTGTGAAGTCCATAGCGGTGTTTTATTGTGTTAGGGCCCTGAGGAGCTCTCACACGGAGGCGTGAGCCAGTTGCTTTGCACCAGACCCTCGCCTGTTGACAGGTGGTGCGACCACACACGGCCCTGACACGCCTTGAGCCAAAATGGCTCCCCTCCTGCTCCCCTCCGTCGCCTGCGTGCTTGACAAGCCAGGCTGACTGTACATACTTGTCAGGTGGCTCACCGTGCCTTGAGCCAACATGTCTTCTCTCCAGATACGAGTCAGTTCATCTTGCCCCAAGCCAAGATGGCCCCTTCCCCGCTTCGCTCTTCCTTGCCAGAAGACTGTGATGCATATTTAACGGCGGCGACCTTTAGTCAATAATGAAGCCTCGTTTTCCAGCGAGGGGGCGGCGCTCAGAGGTAAAAGCAGATGGTCGGGATAAACCGCGGTAACCACGGCAACGTCTCACACTGCCTAATTTGTTTGGTAAGGATTTAACTTTTGGCTCCAGACAGTCAACAGGACTTTGACAGCACTGCTGCAAGCATTGTTATAGCACCGAATTTCTCAACAGATTGCACTCTTTGCTTACAAACGTAATCTGAGAATGGTTTCATGGTCCAGTTGTAAAATGTAAAAATGCAGGTGTAATTGATGTTTCAACTTAGTTTTATTTCACACCTACCAACACCGGACAATTGGTCTTTGTATGTGTACAAATTGGACCAAATAGTTCAAGTGATCTTGAAACAGAGGGAAAAGAAGACCACACTGACCAACACGCCGGATTCAAATGAGTCATTCTCAAGCTCTGCAGAAGATTGATAACAAACATTCATAAGAATCACGTGTGCTGGAGCAGAGAAACATCTAGAACATATAGGGCGTCCCTGAGGACCAGGGTCCAAGACCACTTCAGCTCCATCAACACCAGGTGCCAGGTCCTGGCTCCCACATGATGGGTGACAGTCAGACTTACAGTCCTATCCCCAGCTCCCACATGATGGGTGACAGTCAGACTTACAGTCCTATCCCCAGCCCCCACATGATGGGTGACAGTCAGACTTACAGTCCTGTCCCCAGCCCCCGCATGATGGGTGACAGTCAGACTTACTGTCCTATCCCCAGCCCCCACATGATGGGTGACAGTCAGACTTACAGTCCTATCCCCAGCCCCCACATGATGGGTGACAGTCAGACTTACAGTCTTATCCCCAGCCCCCACATGATGGGTGACAGTCAGACTTACAGTCCTGTCCCCAGCTCCCACATGATGGGTGACAGTCAGACTTACAGTCCTGTCCCCAGCTCCTCTCCCAGTCCCCTGAGTTTACATGCATCCAGTTACCAGTCGTTTTTCTACAGGGTGACACACCAAACGTCACATTCTGTTGCGCAACAGATAATCAATGACTAGACTCTAACTCTGCTTCTAACAGTATAACAATGTTCCTGTGAAACAATAGAAAGGGAAGCTATCTTTAAATTATAGGGATATGTGGGTTTAAATTTTAATGGTCTGTTTGCCCATGAATGCCCATTTTCTCTCTGTGCAGACAAATATAATGTGGATGATTTGGGTCCCCCTGTGGAAAGGTTGTAAATATTTGATGTGAATAATGTTGTGGAAAGTGTTGAATTAGTTTTGATAAGGGCTATGAGAGGCTGTGTGTGTTTGTGTGTGTGTGTGTGTGGATGCGTGTGTGTGTGTGTGTGTGTGTGTGTGTGTGTGTGTGTGTGTGCTCAGACAGCAGTGACTCATTATCCAGCTCTCATTATTATTTACCACTTCCTGGAGTGTGTGTCGCTCCCTTGGTCGTCCCAGCTGGCATGTTCATGCTTGGTGTCTGCCTCTCTCTCTCTCTCTCTCTCTCTCTCTCTCTCTCTCTCTCTCTCTCTCTCTCTCTCTCTCTCTCTCTCTCTCTCTTCACCCACTTTCTCTCATCCCTCTCTCTCTCTCTTCTATCAATTTATGTCATCCCCCTCTCTCTCTCTCCACTGTCTAAGTACTCTCAGATCATAAGGATTTGCTTGTATCATTTAGATGTCCTCTATTCTCCGACTGTCTGGTCCTGTTTTGATATATAAATAAGATCAAAAGTCTCGATTTGCTCAGCAAATGTTGCCAGCCAGTAAGCTTATAGACAGTTCATATCATGTCATGTTGCCAGCCAGTAAGCTCATAGAAAGCTGGTCAGCCAGTCAGGTCTCTCACCAGTCACATATCTGCGTTCGGTAAGATGTTTTGCTGTGTAAAGATATGTATAATTCCCAACCAATACAAAAATGTACCCATATCATTGATTCTGGCGCAATTGTGTGTCTTTATACACATGATTTAGTAAAGGAATGCCCAGTGCTGTCCGAAGGCAGCTTTCCTTTATTCAGCTCTTCTTTATATCTAAATGTAGCTATTCAGCTGGGCTACATGACGCCACTTGGCTCATTAGCTGACCATTAGCTACACAACATACTGTCATTTGTTATTCTCTAACTAGCTCATTAGATAGGCTGCGCTGCATTAGTTTACTGTTGCTCGTTAGCTCCCGTAGTACTGGAAGGAGCACAATGTACAGCTGGAGAACAGGTCGAATACCACAGCCAGCTCTGACCCCTGTGCTTTGACCATTCATGATCCATATTTTACCCCCTAAGGATGTCACTAATGAACCTGTGTGTGTGCCTGTGTGTGTGTCTGTGTGTTGAGTCTGTGTGTGTCTTGTGTGTGTGTGTGCCTGTGTGTGTGTCTGTGTGTTGAGTGTATGTGGGCCTGTGTGTGTGTGTGTTGAGTATGTGCATGTGTGTGTGTGTGTGTTGAGAGGTTTTTGCTTTTAGAAAGACCAACACCTGTGAGGAGTGACTTGGCACCAGAGAGTTCATGAGCGAGGTTACCGTTCTCTTGGTTAAAAGCAGTTCTCTGTTTAAGTCCTTGTGAGATACTGTAAAGTAACCAGACTGAAGGATTGCTTAACACACACACACACACACAAATATATTCATGACTCACGCATATACTAACACATCTTACTTAGAAAGATTTTTGAGATTTGAAAGGAACTCGCCATCTGTTTGTGTTGCACCTAGAGACCAAACTGTCATTTAGAAGAAGACGAGTGAAGTTATGTTGTCATCAAAACGATTGCGCAATCCGAGACAGCCATAATAAGTGAGAACAGACAATTAGGACTTGATTATATTTCCTCGTCAGAACTTGTCACTATATGAAGATATGAAGATATGAAACGCTGTCAGAAAGCTTGGTTGAGAGCAGGAATACAGGGCACATCAGCGCTGGTCCCAGAACATGTGGTGGCAAAGGCAAGCAGGTTGGTCTGAAACACAGACACTTAAAGGAGCACTTTCACTTTCCTTTAATAACATGGAGGGCAACAGTCTGATCCAAATGGTTCTCATGGGCAAAATGTGCAGCAATCATTCCAATAATTTATTTTAAGCTTTAAGGCAATTTAGAAGATAAATCTTTTTTTTTTTTTTTTTTTTTTTTTTTTTAAGGAATCCATCTCCTACTGCATTTCTTCGATTGACATTTTGATATTTACTGGCATTGATTTCACTGGGCAGTCTGATATTTCATTTAGCAGGAAATTCAACCACAGCTCATGATCCAATCGATCCAAGACTGATGATTGTTATCTCATTCATTTGTGTGCCGGTTATATGACGTAATTATATTATTTATTAACACGTGAATAAGTGAATTTAAACGGTACCCCAAAGCAGTTGGCTCCTACTGTTAAACACCCTCCTAAAACATTTAGTCCAGTATGAATGTAGTTCACACTAGCACAATAGCAAAATATCCCCAAAGGGATGCATGACCATTCAGTCAAATCAAGCCTGATCCTTGCGTGTGTGTGCGTTTGTTGGCCTATAGGCTGTGTGGGTGTGTGTGTACATACCTTTGCAGTATGCTTGTTTACAAGCACATATACAAACACACACACACACACACTCTCACCCCTTCCCCCTCCCGAAAATTCCAAATCACAAAACACAGCTGGAGGAAAGTGTGATGGAAACTGCTCTTCCATGGCCAGGCCTATTGCTGGTCGTACCGTGAGAGTCCAGGGTTAGAACTGTCGGAAGGCAAACCACCACAGGTTGGATTTCATTATCAAATGTTAGGATGTGCCAGGCCAGCTCATTAGGTAGAAATAGACGGGCAAAGAGGAACACTGCTGTGACAAATTTAGATTTTTCTTCTGTTGAAGAAAGCAAAGGAGAGGGAGAAAGAGAGAGGGAGAGAGAGAAGGAGGGAGAGAAGGAGAGAGATCTGAGGGAGGTGGTTCCCTCATCTGCTGTGTCGTCAACCATGTCTGGTCTGAGACTAATTGGCTTTGGAGTTTATTCATGCTGAGATTTGTTTTAAAGATCTCTGTGTGGAAGTGATAAGATTTTCCAGGAGAGGTGCACCTGCTGACCAGTAAGAGTGTGGCAAGAAATGGGCCAGCGGCAGTGAATTGTTTATAGAGCCATTCCTGTTACCGTGCAATCCAACTGTCTATGACAACACGGAAAATTAATTAGTTATTTTGCTGTTGCTTGACAAAGTAGCAGAAAGTTGCCAGATTTGTCGGTAGATTCGTTTTTGTCGCTAGGGAAGGTGAGGTAAACCTAGCGACAAAGTCGCTAAATTGGCAACACTGATCTTAGCTGGGTTGCAGTGAGTCAAAACCCGGAAATTAGTTAGCATTTTTTGCACTCCCGGTTCCCTCCTCTTGAAGTCTGGTGTGCCGACAGAGAGCCGGCTGACTTTAAGCAGTGAATCCAATGAAAAAAATCCATTGGCTGTTTATCGAGTTAGCGATGCTAACTTACAGTTGGCCTACAGAAATACGTCATCCCTGCAACACTCTTTAGTTCTGTGATGAATCAAACTTATTTTTATATACAGCTAGATGTTATTGCAGGGTACAAGAATTAGGCAGAACAGTAGAGGGGTTGAATGGGTGGCACATGCGTATCGCATGTGCCACCCATTCAACCAAGTTGTCATTTTTGAGTTATCTCAAATTGTAGACCTTTGCTATGTCGAAACATTGTTCGTTGGTGTTTCAATCAGCAAAATCGTTGTTGATAACTGAGGCAATGCATTTGGTCATTTTGTAGTCATGAAATGTCTATTAAAGATATAATTCTGCTCCTTGGCTAAGATCGTGAACGTTCTCTCTCATTGGAAATTAAAAACGATTTAAAAAGAAGCTTTGTTTTGGAAAGCTGTTAAGAGCCTGTGATTCATCACCAAACCGAAATAGGAAATAACTAGTTTTTGTCACATTCCAAATGTGTTTGGTAACGGCACATCTAATTTCACACCAGAATGGAGTCCGTAATTCATCTTCAACCCAAAACACTGTTTTTGCACATTAATTCCGTCATTTTCATCAGATCTCATTTCTGTTTCACTCATGGAATTCCCAACTGTAGAAGCTAGTAAAATGAATTGGATTCCCTATTTCCCGGGGGAAATCAGCAGTTCGCTAGGTTTCTAGACCAGGTTGAGATTAAAAGCTAGTCCCCCCATTATAAATCCATTAACCGAGTCATTAGGGCAGAACTGGGACAAGTGAAAGCGGCATCTAATTTTAACTCGGCAACAATATGCCTGTTTCACACCTGAAGGTGTTAAGTGAATATGAGCTCTATTTGACCTGAAGCTTTCCCTGTGTTGACGTCCTGACTGGTGGATGTCACAGGGAGTTCATCTTCATTGCTGTTTCTCTTCTATGATTCTGGATGGATTCAGTTGCATTCAATTTTTGTCATAATTACATGGGGTTGATTTGTACATACATAGTTTTGACTGAAAAACGTGTGTTTTTGCGACACACATACTGTGTGTCGCACTGGTGGCTTTAATGTATAGCCGTGAGCGCTCCTGACCTAACCCTAACCTTAACCCTGACCTAACCCTAAACCTGACCTAACTAACCTGACCTAACCCTCACCCTGACCTAACCTAACCTGACCTAACCTAACCTGACCTAACCCTCACCCTGACCTAACCCTAAACCTGACCTAACCTAAACCTGACCTAACCCTAAACCTGACCTAACCCTAACCCTAAACCTGACCTAATCTAAACCTGACCTAACCCTAAACCTGACATGTCATGCAGTACATCAGATCTTCCGTGTTCTGTCTCCTGCAGTTTGAGGACTGCAGTTAGGAAGATCTTCATTCCACTCTGTTATCTGTTTATGCATTATGACTTAGTAATACCCCTGTCACCTCTCTCTGTCTCTCTCTCTCTCTCTCTCTCTCTCTGTTATCTCTCTCTGTTATCTGTTTCTGCTCTGTGATTTAATAAGACTCCCTCTTCCTGTCTTTCAGAGTCTGGCGAATGCTGCAGAGCGCCTTCAGATGGAACACCAGTGGCAGGACAACTTGGTGGTGAGTGAGGGAGGGAGAGACTGAGGGAGGGATAGAGTGGGAAAGGAAGGAGAGAGGGGGGGATGATCACCTTCAGATCACCATTGACCTCCCATACATTACCTGAATGCGCAAATGAGCTGTGATCTCCATCAGAGGCGAGGGAATTGACTAATAATCTAATAAGGTCGCCACGATTGGATGGCAATTTGTGTGTCAAATCTCAATAAATGGAAAAGGACATAATGACCACAGATGAGATTGAATTAGATCGGCCAGTTTAAAGTATAGTGGGGTTTGGTATTCTGTCTGCAGTGAAACAGTCAGATATCCTTGTGGATTATAATGCAGTTTCCTTTTGCTGTTCGGATGCTGGACATTATCGTCCAAGAAGTGACCTTTTGTAATGATTACAAACGACTCTCCTTCTCAGTAAAGAAAAAAAAAATCCAGACATTTGGCAGCCATCATGAGGATGACAAATGGCCCATTGTTTATAAAAAATATATTTTTCTTCTTTGCGTGTGGCGTGTGTGGGAGGGCTATGTTTTTTTTTTATTGGCTATATAATTACCCAACTTCAGTTAGATTTGACCAGTTTTCTACGTTAAAAGTTTGCTTGCATTTCTCACGGCTCCCCGCTTGGTCCGAGCTGTGTTGTGAGGGAGAGATTCTGCTCTACAGGGAGTCTAACACAGACCACACTTCCAGACAGGCTTTTCTGTGGATCTATCTTGAGGTTACTAGCCAGCTGGCATCATTCATTCTGGTAGGAATTCATTTAAAATAAAAATGAACACACACACACGCACAAAAAGGATCACCGGGAAATAAACAATTTGTCAATTTTTTCTCTCTCCCCATCTTACCAAGTTAAGACCACTGAAAAAGCTTTTTTTACTGGGTCCTGTGAAGGTGTGCAGCGATGAGCGATGAGTTCCTGTGAAGAAAACAGGGGCGTTTCACAGTTGCCTGGACCCTTTCTGTGTGTGAGCTTTGCAGCTTTCCAAGGCTAGAATGTGTCGTGTTGCGTTCAGACAGTCCTGGCTCCGCGGGGATCCCTGCACGCGCTCAGTGGCGGCGGGGATCCTGCACGCGCTCAGTGTGGATCCTGCACGCGCTCAGTGGGGATCCTGCACGCGCTCAGTGGTGGCGTTTGAGAGCTCCGAGGCTCATAACGGTGCGACTTCGCTTTTCCTCTCACCTCTGCCGACTCCATCAGCACCCTCCAGCCAACTTCTTGTTTTCAGCTTAGCCCACTGTGAACCTGCTCATGTCCTTACTACACCCCAGGGTGTGTGTGTGTGTGTGTGTGTGTGTGTGTGTGTGTGTGTGTGTGTGTGTGTGTGTGTGTGTGTGTGTGTGTGTGTGTGTGTGTGTGTGTGTGTGTGTGTGTGTGTGTGTGTGTGTGTGTGTGTGTGAGAGAGTCTGTCTGTGAATGTGTGTGTGTGTGTGCGTGCCTGCGTGTTTGTAAGAACTATATACACAACCAGGCAGTGGATTACATATCCCTCCACATGCTCCACATTGCTGTAAGACAGCCAGCTAACACCTTCCCCCATATCGTGTGTGTCTTCCTTTGATGGTGTGTGTGTGTGTGTCTGTCACACACCCCTCCTCCCCCGCCCTCATATCTTCTAACTCTATTCTGTCACCTTAAATATCTAGGACACATCCGTAGGCTGCTGTCCCGGCTGGGTTAAAGCGTTCTAACTGCAGCTGTTCAACAAAAGGCTTCTGCACAGTAAAGCTCCACCAAACAGAGCCATTGTTCCCTCATGTAAACACTGGTAAATGACAGCACACCGCAAACCTGAAATGGATCAAAACACACAAATCACTATCCCAACAGTGTTGTTTGTTTTTTACATCACCCGCTTTTACAGGGTGTGAGATGAGCTGACACACACACACACACACACACAACCACACACACACACAACCACACACACACAACCACACACACACACAACCACACACACACACAACCACACACACACACACAACCACACAGATGCGTGCCCGTGGGGGTCTGACACTGATGTTAGTGTGGTTGGACACATTTCTCTTGTCACATAAGGTACACATCCTCATTTTGGATGTCACAAACCTCTGCCAAATACAGTAGATAGGGAACGTGTGTGTGCCATGGCTATCGGTGCTTCTTTGCTACGCATCACTAACACAGTGAGATAATCGCTAATGACCCAGCGCTAACCCCTGGTGCTGTAACAGGCATCAGCCGGATCGGGTGGTCCTTGTGGGGCATCAATGAAGCCCCATGTTGCAGCGCCACAGGTGGCAGACAGGCTGTGTTAACTAGTGGGCCGTCTCCATGCCTCTGGGCAGCCATATGTCCGTGGCTAGCCTAGCTGGTTAGCGTGTAGCTTGTTAGCGTGTAGCTTGTTAGCGTGTAGCTTGTTAGCGTGTAGCTTGTTAGCGTGTAGCTTGTTAGCGTGTAGCTTGTTAGCGTGTAGCTTGTTAGCGTACTTGTAGCTTGTTAGCGTGTAGCTTGCTAATGCTCTGACAGGGAGCTCAGAGAACGACAGCGCTAGAACCGTGGAAGGAAGGGATTACTAGAACAACACGACTTAATAAGTAAATCATTAGACTTTTCATATTGTCCAATATTTTATTTAAAGCAGTAGTCTAGAAGCCTGTTAACGTAATTTTCGTGTAAGGCTGGAAAAAAATCGATCTACTCTAAAGTGTGAAACTGTTGGTCCAATGGTGTGCTAATATCGTGGCTTGTATTTGTACAACAAATAACGAATTCTTCGGCCATGGAATAGATGCAATGTCATAACACATGCAACATTTATTTATCCTTTGTTTCACTGTCTTTCTCACTCTTTCTCCTTTTTTTTTTTACAGGAGGAAGATTTATATTACTACAACGCCAAAGATGACGTGAGTATATTTCTAATATATGACCCTTTCCATACTGAATGTGTTGGAAGACGTGAGATTCCAGAAACACTGTAGTCTGTGTAACCATAGTAATTAAGCCACTAGTAAAAGTGACTGATGACATCAGAGGACTCTCTGTAGAGTCCTATAAAAACATGCACCACAACCGTGACCCACAGAAACGCTGTCTACACCCAGTTACCACAGTTGAGTACAGTATGGCAAACTAGCGCATGCTTGCGTGTGTGTGTGGGCTCTCCAGTATAGAGGTGATGTCCCGTCCCCCCACTCAGACACACACACATACACCACACACACATACACACAAATCCCTGAGACGTTGTTGACATCCAGAAGCTTCCGTGGTTGTCTGTGTGATTTGGTAGTGAGGCGTCAGGGCTCTGCTCGGCCTCTACGCGGTCCTGGGGGCGTCCCGCACACACACACACACACACACACACCCCTCCTCAACGCCATTGCCACGGTGACTCTGACACATCCAGACACCTGTACCAGCTGTGACACACACACCTGAACACACTCAATTATTCTGAACAGCGTTCGACTGAGGCAGCCAAACACACACACACACACGCCCCCCTCTCAAGACGCAAGTTGACTAAGCATACACACACACACACAGACATGCACTTACTGTAAGTACTGTACACTTGTTCAGTAATGGTTGAAGGGGCCCATGTCGCATGCCAGACAAGCAGCTGGTAGTTCAGCCTTTGTTCCTGCCTCCAGCAGACTCTCTCAGGACTGTTTGACTGTGTCTGCGTTTCTTCTTCTTCTGTCAGTTCTACGCTAACGAGACTGAGACTCGTAAGAACCGAGTCTACCCCGTCTTCAAGGAGGACCCGGCGTTTAAACGACCCGTAGACTACAACCACACTGCCGTTCACATCCCCACTGACATATACAAGGGCTGTGAGTATTGTGTGTCTTTCTGCTACACACACACACACACACAAGCATGCTCATACACGCACACACACACATACACACACACAAGCAGTCAAACATGCACAAGGTTCCCACGCTAAACACAACCATGCTGTATTTATAAACAGCGTTTACAGTTCTCATGCGTGTACAGTTGTTCAGTCTGTCTGTCTGGGAAACAGCTGAAGACCGGACGGTCTTTTACTCTATATTTAGCTGGTCCAACCAGCCAATAGGGCGTCCCGGTCACTCTGACTGGTCAGCTGCCCCTCCCCCTTCCTCCATTCTCAGGCCCTGGAGGCTAGATCTCCTAAACTTCCTCTAGATTTACGGTAGACATACTGTAGACTTGACCGTCATCTTGTCTGCAGCAGGTACATTAGCGCCTGGTGTAGATTTTAGTAACTGGTGCAAGACGCACAAGAATAAAACTGATTTCACTGAACAGTCGCCAAAAAACAGAACCCAAAATGGAAAGGTACCGTTGGAGGGCATTCTATCCCAGGCTGATCACAGACCAGTCTGGTGGAGAAGTTTTGATTTAGATGTGGTGATTTAAAACACCTTGTGATCCACAAGCAGATCCAGCAGGAAACCTTGTTGTGGGAAGGTGATGAGGAGGGTGTGTGTGTGACGGGTGTGTGTGTGTGTGTGTGTGTGTGTGTTGCGTGATTCATGACTGTACTAACTGGGAAGATTGGGATGACCTATTTTGGGTATGTGTCAGTGAAAGTGTGTGAGAGTGATGCTTGAATGTGTAAGCAGCGTTGTGTTTCTGTATACGGTGTGTGTGTGTGTGTGTGTGTGTGTTTCTCCTCCACCAGAGTGTTGATAATAGGAGGCCGTCGCTCAGTAAGGTCTGCCTGTGTTGAATAGGGAGTGTTTGGCTGGCTGACTCCAGAGACAGAGTCTCTCTCAGGACCTGGCTACACCCCAGGGCTAAGGGCCCCTTATGGAACAGTGCACACACACACTTGAACACACTTTATTTATCTCTCTCTCCTCTCTCTCTCTCTCTCTCTCTCTCTCTACTCTCCTCTCTCTCTCTCTCTCTCTCTCTCTCTCTCTCTCTCTCTCTCTCTCTCTCTACCTCTCCTCTCTCTACCTCTCTCTCTACCTCTCCGCTCTCTCTCTCTCTCTACCTCTCCTCTCTCTCTCTCTAACACATAGGAACACACATGCAGACGACCACACACATTCATACAGACACTGCATGCGCCCACACAGACACAAACTTTGTATGCAGACCCATGCTTCAGCACACGCACACACGCACACGCACACACACACACACACATCATGTGCAAAAGAAAACTGGAAACGAGGGGAAGGGGAAATAGATGAGTGTTCTTAATGAGGATTCAGTACAATAAGAACATTAACCTGTAACATGGGTAGATCATTGTGGATGCATGTGAGTCCGGTTCTCCAGGTTCCATCTCCAGTGGAATGAATGTGACAGGGATGGGAGCAGGCAAGGCCGACGGGGTCAATGTGGATAATAATATGATTTCTTTCTCGTCCTCCATCTCCCTTCTGTGTTGTTCATCCTTTCTCCCTATCTTTCTCTGTCCCTCTCTCTTTCTCCTACCACCCCCCTCTCCGTTTCCCTTTCTCTCCCTCTTATCTCTCTCTTCCCTCCCTGTCCCTTTCTCTCTCTCTCTTTCTCTCTCACTCTCTTCTCTCTTCTCTCTCACTCTCTTTCTCTCTCACTCTCTTTCTCTCTTTCTCTCTCACTCTCTTCTCTCTCACTCTCTCTCTCTCACTCTCTCGCTCTCTCTCTCTTGGAGTGGCTAAGAGGGGGTTGAAGTGACGGGCCCTGCAGTCATCCTGTCTGTCCCTTTCTCTCTGCGTCCGTTTGTTTATGGCGGAGAGAGTCTGCGTTACTCATGCCTTTCTCCCTCCTTCTCCCTCTCTCTCCCTCCTGTCTCCCTCTCTCTCCCTCCTGTCTGTCTCCTTCTCTCTCTCCCTCCTTTCTCCCTCTCTCTCGCTCCCTCCCTCCTGTCTCCCTCCTTCTCTCTCTCCCTCCTTCTCCCTCCTTTTCTCCCTCCCTCTATCTCCCCCTCCCTCCCTCCCTCTCTTCCTTCCTCTCCCTCTTTCTCATCCTCTCCTTCTCTCTGAGGACGGGCTGCCACATTGATGCCAGTCTGACCGGCCAGAACTGTCAGCGTTGCCATGGTGATGTGTGTGTGTGTGTGTGTAGAAGCAATAGTAACTTGATTACAGGACATTGTCTAGACCTGTATCGTCCTTGTAGATTCTCTGTCTTTATCTTGGAGTCTGTGGTGAGGTATTCCAGCCGCCTTCCATCCTCCTCCTCTCTCTCTCCCCCCCTCTCCCTCCTCCCTCTCTCTCTCCCCCTCTCCCTCCTCTCTCTCTCCTCCTCTCCCTCCTCCTCTCTCTCTCCCCCTCTCCCTCCTCCTCTCTCTCTGTCATTCCACTTCCACCTGACCCTCACATGTCCAATGGGCCTACTGGGCCCTTTTCCTCTGTTTCAATCTCTGCCCTCCCTCCCCCCTCTCCTCCCTCCCTTCCCCCTTTCCCTCCCTCCCCCCTCTCTCTCCCTCCCTCTCTCCCCCCCCCCCTCCCTCCCCTCCCCTCCCCTCCCCTCCCCTCCCTCCCTCCCCTCCCTCCCTCCCTCCCTCCCTACCTACCTACCTACCTACCTCCCTCCCTCCCTGCTCTCTTCTTAAGTGTATTAATAGCAAGTTGCAGACACACTGTGTCCCTCCCTCACAGCAGACCTGCTGATTGCATCCTCTCTTGTGTGGATGGGGGACAGGGAATCATTATGGGGTGTGTGTTGATAACGCCTGCATGTCTATGAGACATGGATGTGACACAGCCTTTGTGCTTGTGGAACCATGTAGTGTGGGCGCACGTGTGGGCTAGTATTCCATATTTGTATAGATCTGTGTGTGTTCTCACTCATTAAGGGGACGTGTGTGTGTGTGTGTGGGGGGGGGGGGGGGCACGTGCTGTGTGGGTGTGGGTGTGGGTGTGGGGGGGGGCACGTGCTGTGTGGGTGTGTGTGTGTGTGTGAACTCACGGGGTCTGTGAGTCGTCGGATGCCTGTTTCAGCTGTGTGTCACCTGTCAACTCCAGTCACACACACACTCGGACAAGAGACAGTGACAGCGTGTGTGTGTGTGTGTGTGTGTGTGTGTGCTTGTGTGTGTGATACAGTTCCAGTCCCTGGGGCAAAGCTCATAGCGTACAAATAGATTTGTTTCTCACCCTCTCTGTTCAGTTGACGTCCCTTATTTAGGGGGTTTGGCTGCAAATAACAAATAACTCTTGTCACTATCTTATTCCCTCCATGCAATCCTCTCTCTCTCTCTCTCTCTCTCTCTCTCTCTCTCTCTCTCTCTCTCTCTCTCTCTCTCTCTCTCTCTCTCTCTCTGTCTCTCTCTCTCTGTGTGTCTCTCTCTCTCTCTCTCTCTGTCTCTCTCTCTCTCTCTCTCTCTCTCTCTCTCTCTCTCTCTCTCTCTCTGTGTCTCTCTCTCTCTCTCTCTTTCTCTCTCTCTCTCTCTGTGTCTCTCTCTCTCTCTCAACAGGTAGATATGTTTGGGCTTCTCATATATTAACACAGTCAAACAGCATAACACACATGTTCCCAAACACAGCATCTGTTTGGAGTCACTTCCTCCACTCTCCCACATCTCAGACTCTACATCCGTGTCACTCATAGCTGCTTCCTCTACTCACCCCCTCCCCTCTCCTCACCCTCCCTCCCTCTCCTCACCCCCCCTCCCCTCTCCTCAGGACGCAGCATTGGTGCTCATCCAGCAGTAGAGCAGGGGGACAGGATGACTCCCTGATGGGATGATTTCAGGTTTTCATAGGCTGCGTCCTGATAGGTCGTAATCACAGTTACTACGTCCTGATAGGCTGTAATCACAGTCGTTTAAACTGGGCCTGTTGACAGCTTGCTTGATGATGGTTGTGTTGTGTTTGTTCTGTGAGAGCTTGGTTGATTGAAGCATGGTGGTCATTAGTGATTTAACGGCACTCTTCCTCGTAAAACCACGACACACACACACACACTTCTCAAAACTGCCCCTCAGGGTTGTCATGGCGCCTGACGGATAGGCCAGACCAAGGGTTCGTGTTACCACGGTAATCCGTCCCGCTCCTCCATCTCCATGGTCTCCGACCTCGGGCCATTGCCGTGGTGACACACACATCGCCGTGGAGACGGATGTGTTTACAGGAAGCTGTGATTTGTTCCAGCGTTTGGCTTTCATTAGGAGGTTCTGACCCTCCTCTGATACAGCCCTTAACACTGATCAATGGAGTCTGGCTCACACTTTAGGCTGTGTGTGTGTGTGTGTGTGTGTCTCACCTTCTTAAGTGTGTTGCTGTGAAGTGATGTTGGTTTGTGTGTTTGTGTGCCAGTGTATCTTATTGATCTCTGGATACCATGCGTCTGCTGATAAGAGCGTCTGCTAAATGACTAAATGTGATCTGTCGCTCTGTAAAATATCCGTGAACCAGACATCCTTGTGTGTTTCCATCATGTGCTACACTCACACACGTACATACAAACACACATCCTGCCATACACTTACATACACACACATGTTGAAACACACTTTGTTGTATGAGTCTTGTGTAGCTCTTCCACTGTGCGACGGCAAACACAGACATTTTTTTCCTAATTAGATTCTCTGTCCATTAAGATTGCATCTCTGCTCCATTACAATAAACCTCTTTTTTTCTTTAGTTCTCCAACTCCTTTCTATGACTCTTTCTCTTTTTGTGTCATTCCCGAGCTTGTTCTATCTCTAGGTGATCTTTAGTTTATCTCTAATAAATAGGATCTTGTTGAGTGTGTACTTTTAACATACCGTTTTATATCCTTACCTACGTTTTTTACTTCATCTATTATATATGACCATTCAGTGTTTATGTCACAAAATTACATTTATGTTTCTCAGTCCTTTCTTGATAGAAGAAAAGCTCCGGACATTTGTGTTTTGTAAAAAAAAAAAGACAATTATAGTATTTGCTTGAAAACTAAAACAATCCCTCTCTTTTGGCGTTTGTGTGTGTGTGTGTGTCACACAGCCACCATCGTGGTGAACGAGCTGAACTGGACGGCCGGCCTGGAGGACGTGTTTAAGAAGAACAAGGAGGAGGACCCCTCCCTGCTCTGGCAGGTGTTCGGTTCTGCCACGGGATTGGCCCGCTACTTCCCAGGTACGCCGCAGAACAGCCAATGAGGTCGTAGACTCTGACCTTTGAGGTTTAGTTGAAGGGTGAATAAGCATTTGAAATCATTAGACTTCAACAGTGATAGTGGGTTTAGGATGTTGCTGAAGGCACAGTAAACAGGAAACCCAATGCACACGTCCAGACCCAAACAGCATTAAACAGCATCCAAACTGTTTCGCTCTTGCAACTGACCTTGCGTTTTAATTTTTCCCAGCATCCCCCTGGATGGACTTGCGGAAAACGCCCAATAAGATCGACCTCTACGACGTCCGGCGGCGACCGTGGTGAGTCCAGACAATTATTATGGGATGTTCCCTCGTTAGTCTGAGTTCCCCCCCCCCTTCCCTCCGTCTCTCTCGGTGTCTCGGTCTGTCCTGTCTGTCCTGTCGGGGCAGGGAAGGTGCTCTGCATAGCAAACAGCCTCACATGAAGGTTCTTGTCTTCATCTGTCATTACATTTACATTTAGTCGTTTAGCAGACACTCTTATCCAGAGCGACTTACAGTAAGTACAGGGACATTCTCCCCGAGGCAAGCAGGGTGAAGTGCCTTGCCCAAGGACACAACGTCATTTTGCACGGCCGGGAATCGAACTGGCAACCTTCAGATTACTAGCCCGATTCCCTAACCGCTCAGCCACCTGACTCCCTGACTCATTGACCTTTGTAATCTTCCATTCAGCATTTCAGATCTACTTGTGTGTTTGGTTTGCTCGGGAAAGAATTGTAGGGTGTGTGTGTGTGGCCATACTTGCATGTGTGTGTGTGTGCTGGCTCCAGCAGTATTCCTCTGAGTGTTCCTACTGCTGTGTGTTGTCCCAGGTACATCCAGGGGGCAGCATCGCCTAAGAACATGCTGATACTGGTGGACGCGTAAGTGCCGACTTATGATTCATCTTTAAAGTCAGAATCCATTTCATTTCTCAAACTCAAACAGTGACTACACACACACACACATCTGTCCTGCTGATTCGGACGGACAAACGTAAAGACAGAATTGTGATGCACGCAAACCTTGATTTGTTCATGAGATGTTACGTAAGAGTTGGGGAGGGATGTTTTAGGAGGGAGGGAGAGGGAGAGAGGGAGAGGGGAGGGAGGGAGAGGAGGGAGAGAGGGGAGAGGAGAGAGGGAGGGAGGTTTGACAAACATGTTCGTGACACTCAGCAAAACATCATCATGAGGGAATTTAAAAGCAGATTTGTATTTCATATGTACATGACCTGTATGAGTACTGATGGTTTCTAGACCCTTTCAAGAACAACCTATATGTCAAATGTATATTACCATGTTACATGATGGTATTACATGGCAATAGGAATTCTGCTCGGAAACGGGTGTTTTGCGGGTGCTTTCATTACACAAACCACTTTCTGTTATCCTAACTATAATACACTGTCGTTATCTGGCATGGTGGCATCTGAACAAACACCTACTGTAGTGTATACGTACACCAGAGCTGTCACATGACACCCCAGGGGAGCAGCCCGTTGTTTCGCTGGTGTTGTCTCTGTATTATAGTGATTTGTCTAAATTAGCGATGAGTCTCTCACACGCACGACAAGATTAATAACCATCTGGAACTGTTTTGCTGGCCTCGTGCTTAACACTGAATGACTGAGAGAGGAACGAGAGACATTCTTCCCTTTTGGCTCTTCCAACCGCACCAATAATTACAGAGTTGGATTGACAGGATATTAAACATCAAAGCTAACTTTGTGCCGCCTAATTGGAGGGAAAATAAAAGGAACTGTTCTCATCTGTAGTTTCATTATCTCCTTTCTCCTCTTTCCGTGAAACTAATTTAGCGAGATATTTATAGATGATCGACTACTATCGTATCGAACGTTAGCGGCTGAAGCTTGATATAGAATGTCATTAAGGAAGATATTCTCACTTCCACTGACGATGTGAAATGGGACTCTGATTGAGTGTCTTTTCGTTTTGCATTTCATGTGATCATGTCAAGACCCGAGGTAGATCAGATTAGTCACGGTTATAAATGTTTAAGTGCTCCTAAGGTGGGCCTGTTAGCTTTGCTTAATGTGGCTGTTTTGACATCTATGTAGCCTAATGTATCAGCATCTATCAGCAGCAGTCAGAAGACCTGAGTTTCTTCTGTCCCGTGTTTCATCACGACCGTTTCTCCGTCCTCAGGAGTGGTAGTGTCTCAGGACTCACCCTTAAACTCATCCGGACCTCCGTCAACGAGATGTTGGAGACCCTGTCTGACGACGACTATGTCAATGTTGTTTACGTGAGTATCCAAGCGTCTTAACGCTGTTTTGGTGGAGAGCGATTGGCTTGTGTTAACTCACTCTGTTGTGTGTGTGTGTAAATGCAATGACAACCTTGCATGCGGCGAGTGTGGTAGTCGATAAGAGGAGAAGGGGCGGGGCTCCAATTAACGTAGTCTCGGGGACGATGAAGAAGATGTCAGGGACAGTTCAGCACAGACCTTTTCTTAAAATCATTTTTTCAGCTTTTCAAAACTTTTTTCCCCACACAGTGAGAAGGGAGGAGAGAACAGAGAAGCCTAAAACAGTAGAATAAAGCAAAGTACAGTAGAATAGAGTTTAGTACAGTCTTCATCAAGTACTCATCAATGATGCAAACCTATTTGTGAAAAAAAATCGCAAATATATTTTCAACCTTCCAAACTTTTGGGACATGGGAAGGTTAGATATCTGGCAAAGGACATTCAAATCCTGATCTTGTTCCCACACATGAAAAGCTGGTATTTAATAGAAAATACCCAACATAGACATTATGCAACTCAGTTTCCCCAGAGTTATGGAAAGTCTCCCTGTCTCTCAGCCTCTCCCGTGGCTCCTGATTGGTCCATGTGCTTTGATATATAGAGGCTCTCCATCACCCCCTCCAAGCCCAGCTCTCCATGCCCTCCCAATTCATTACGGAAAAAAAAAAAACTCTCTCTCGCCTCACTCTCTTTCTCAGACTCTCTCAGACTCTCTCTGACTCTCTCTCTCTCTCTCTCTCTCAGATACTCTCTCTCTCCCCCCCTCTCTCTCTATCTCTCTCTCTGTCTCAGACTCCCTCTCTCTCTCTCTCTCCCCCCCTCTCTCTCTATCTCTCTCTCTGTCTCAGACTCCCTCTCTCTCTCTCTCTCTCTCTCTCTCTCTCTCTCTCTCTCTCTCTCTGACTCTCTCTGACTCTCTCTCTCTCTCTCTCTCTCAGATACTCTCTCTCTCCCCCCCTCTCTCTATCTCTCTCTCTGTCTCAGACTCCCTCTCTCCTCACTTTCTTTCTCTCTCACTCTCACTCACTCTCTCACACACACTGTCTCGCTCTGTCTCTCGCTCTGTCTCTCGCTCTGTCTCTCAATCTGTCTCTCACTCTGTCTATATCCCTCAGTTTTTTCTCCTCCTAAAGTCCTAACCAGTGGACAAGGACTTGATGCTAATTAATTCAGGGTGGGGTGTTATAAGTACATTGGTGGCTCCGAGCCAGTGTTTGCAGTAGCCCTCTCTAAATACTTTTGTAAGAATGATGTCGGCTTAATAATACGATTATTTTAGCGTGTGCGTGTTAAATATGTCCTCGTCTTGTTGTTTTGCAGTAGTTCTTCTGCCTAACTATTTGAAAGCGATGAACTTGAGTGTGTGAATATGAAAACAGGGATTCTTGTCTACCTGCAAGTGGAGAAGACTCCTTACTGCCTCACTGAGCCCATGTACAGATGGTGATGCTGATATCACAGACCCCCAGAGTCACACCTCCCCCCCTCCTGACACACACACACACACCAGATGTTCCGAATGTGACAGTGACTCATTCAGCAGTCCAATTACCCAGAAAGCTCTGCTCATCAAACAAGCCAAACTAGTCTAGAAAGGAACTCTCATGTGTTTTTGTCTGCTGTTTATTTGCCTGTCTGTCTGTCTGCATGCCTGCCTGCCTGTCTGCCTGTCTGCCTGTCTGCCTGTCTTTCTGCCTGTCTGCCTGTCTGCCTGTCTGGCTGCCTGTCTGCCTGCCTGTCTGTCTGCCTGTCTGCCTGTCTGTCTGCCTGCCTGCCTGCCTGTCTGTCTGTCTGCATGCCTGCCTGCCTGCCTGTCTGCCTGTCTGCCTGTCTTTCTGCCTGTCTGCCTGTCTGCCTGTCTGGCTGCCTGTCTGCCTGCCTGTCTGCCTGTCTGCCTGTCTGTCTGCCTGTCTGTCTGTCTGCCTGTCTGTCTGCTTGCCTGTCTGCCTGTGAATAGTTTAATTGTTGTGTAGTAAAAAGAGTACACACACGCCCACACACAAGTACACTTGTACACAAACATATAGTTGCTATAATTTGTGTATTTGCTCCACACACACACAGACATACTTCCAGATGTATGCAAACAGACTACGGTACTCACTAGGCTGTGTGTGTGTGTGTGTGTGTGTGTGTGTGTGTGTGTGTGTGTGTGTGTGTGTGTGTGTGTGTGTGTGTGTGTGTGTGTGTGTGTGTGTGTGTGTGTGTGTGTGTGTGTGTGTGTGTGTGTATAACTACTGCTAGGTATCTGTACAGCGGTGTTCTCCACATGTTGGAGGCGTGTAGACTAAGCAGATGTCAGGTGTTAATGAGGCATGTCCCAGTCCTCTGTGAGTGAGTGTGTGTGTGTGTGTGTGTCTGCTTGCAGAAATCTATCAGTGCCTCTCTGAATACAAACCTGGGTATTTCAAAGCGTTCACATGAGGTTGTTCACTTCTGCATCATGTTCATCCTTCTCTCTCTGTCTCTGTGTCTCTGTCTCTTGTGGCTCCAGTTCAACAGCATAGCGGTCCAGGCTGCGTGTTTTGACAATCTGGTTCAGGCCAACATGAGGAACAAGAAGATTCTGAAAGAGGCCGTGCAGAACATCTCAGCCAAAGGCATCACCAACTACAAGGACGGCTTCGAGCTGGCCTTCGCTCAGCTCTCCTCGGTGTGTGTGTGTGTGTGTGTGTGTGTGTGTGTGTGTGTGTGTGTGTGTGTGTGTGTGTGTGTGTGTGTGTGTGTGTGTGTGTGTGTGTGTGTGTGTGTGTGTGTGTGTGTATGTTGGTGATCAGGTATCGCCCTCTACTGGTGATCCTAGACACTACAACTTCCATTCAACTAAGTGTAACTGAACTTTACAATTTCAGCCTTTTCCCGCTCATTCATACGAACAAAAAATGCTTCCTGGTGTAACGTTGTGGCTGGGGGATTTTTTAGGAGGCTTCTTCAAACGCTTTCTTCAGACGTGTATCATCCCAAGCTCACGCTTCTCTTGTTGTGACGTTCCTCACAGATGAACACAACCAAGCACTGCAACAAGATCATCATGCTTTTCACGGACGGAGGTGAGGAGCGGGCGCAGGAGATCTTCCAGAAATACAACCCTGACAAGAAGGTGGGCACAGAAACACAAACACGTTCTTGTAAATCGAGGTGGTGTCTTTTCGTTTTCCTTATTTATAAAAAGTATTAGTACAACAACATCGAACTGGAAAATATATGCAGTTGTCATGCAGTGTGTGTGTGTGTTTAGTAGATTTTTTTTGTTCTGTTGCCGTGACTTCTAGGTGAGGATATTCACGTTTTCAGTGGGCCAACATAATTATGACAAAGTACCAATCCAGTGGATGGCTTGCAATAACAAAGGTAGGAAAGCTCCCATGGACTGATCCAAAGACTATCTCTATCATGTCTGCAAACAAAATCTTCCCTAATATAGTTAAGATGGTTAAAATAGGATGAAAGGGATAGTCTTTGCTCGATGCTTGACTACCTTCAAGGTTTGTCTAATAACATGGTCTGTTTACTTCTGTTTACTGTGAGAAGCTACAGATGCATTTTTATGTTCTTTTCTTTCTGGGAAAAAAAACAACAACAAATCTTTCTCCCTCAGGGTACTACTATGAAATCCCGTCCATCGGAGCGATACGAATCAACACACAGGTAAATCGTCACCCGGAAACAAACCATATGAAACCCAGCTCGGCAGTGCCAGCAGCTCACCTTGAGGCAGAGCTTCAGACACTGGAAGACCGTCAGGCGACGAATCTGACGCTCACGTTTTAGATTCAAGGTTTGAAATAGTCTGCCCTCTAGTGGCCACTATCAGCCCTGTTTCTGCTCTTCTGACAGGAGTACCTGGATGTGTTGGGGAGGCCCATGGTGAAGGCTGACAAGAAGGCTAAGCAAGTCCAGTGGACCAATGTCTACCTGGATGCTCTGGTACATTTACATTTAGTCATTTAGCAGACGCTCTTATCCAGAGCGACTTACAGTAAGTACAGGGACATTCCCCCTGAGGCAAGTAGGATGAAGTGCCTTGCCCAAGGACACAACGTCATTTGGCAATGCCGGGAATCGAACCGGCAACCTTCTGATTACTAGCCCGATTCCCTAACCACTCAGCCACCTGACTCCCTAGGTGATAGCAGATCCCTCAGGCTGACTGGTGACATGACACAGTGATCATGTGACACACCACCAGTGAGACAGAAACAACGCAGAAAATGTCGATGATTCACACGACATCAAATTCAGATACAACACTGCAAATATTGATGATTCAGTACCAGTAAATCCAGACACATAAAATATAGAGGATTATCCACGACCGGTAAGATGCAACACAGTGTGAGAACTACAGGAAGAAAGAAAACACACTATCATTTTGTTCAAGTGCACAGGCAGCCCAACGGGGTCTTTCTCTAAAAATGTCTCCCATCATCAAATAAAATACAATCTTATTTGTATAGACCTTTTATACAAGCACAGAGGGCTTCACATATGCCCACAGAACTGCACCGAAACCAACCTAAACTCTGAAACACCACGTTCAAACTGCATGTAAACAAGTGTCCTCGTAAAGTCATCCTGGCCCAGAACAGTTGGATAATGAGACGTGTCCAAATCCAGATATTCCTGTAATGTGTCGCAGAGTACACGCAGTGACGTAAATGGCTTTGAAAGACGTAAACACCAGCTATCTGCTTCTGTTGATATCATCACACAACAAGCAGCTTTTTATGGCCGCTGGTTGTGTCTCGACTATGAATAGCTCAAATCAAGTTCGTTATTCTCAGTATGAACCCAAACAACAGATACGGGCAGTGACGTTTGTCAGAGTATGTCAGTAAGTCATGAATTGAGCTTTTAAGACATTTTTTCATGACAGATGTAATGCTACACCTCCAGTAGAATTAAAGTACAGCAAAATACTAAAACAATACTTTACATTTAGTCATTTTACTTTTACTCCCAATACTTGGGATAGCACCTTTTATACCAGTGTGTATCAATACAATGAATTGTGCTACCTTGAAAGTAGAAGAGATAATAGGAAATATTGAGGGCTTGTGAGATATTTTCGAATGGACATCTTATCTATAGTAAAACTATAGAAAATAAAATAACAAATCTCCAGGATTAAAACGAATGTGTTACGAACTCTACACTTCAAATCAAGCTGAGTTTGGGATCTATTATTACTATGCTGATTTAAAGAACCTTCTGAACTCGTCTCTTGTTGTAGTTCCTGTCTCTTATCCACTGTTTAAGTTCACTCAGAATTTGAACTTGACAGGGACTATTTTGAGAAGCAGAGAGACTGCAGAGTTTGTGTGGTAATTTTAGATGTTGACAGCTGGTGTTCATGGTTTCACTGAGTCCACCCGTATGCGCTGACAGTGCATCTCTACACAGACTGTTTAACATATACATCCAGACACATACATTTTAACAATACAAGCGCTATGGAACTCAAACATTGAATATCATAGCAATAGCTCTCTGATATGAGAAATCCGAAATGTAAAACTCACAAGTATGATTGTACTGAACGTGTACTCTCTGATCTGATCCTGACAGGAACTAGGTCTGGTCATCACAGGAACTCTGCCGGTCTTCAACAAGACCAACACCAAAGCTGACAAGGAGAGAGGAATGCAGGTAGGCCGTTTTCCACTCGAGCATTCTAGAATGCAGGAAGGCCGTTTTCCACTCGAGCATTCTAGAATGCAGGTAGACTGTTTTCCATTCTAGAATTCAGTTCACATTCTAGCTACTTGCTCCGTCATCGTAACGCTGAAACCCCCTGAACTGACCGACCTCAGAGAACGTCCATCCCACCTGAGCCAGTTAGATGGCCATTCTTACTAAGTACGTCTTAGTGTGTTTAGAGTCTGCTTGTTGACCTTACAGACGCGTCAGAATTCCTCCTTGACCTGCTCTTTCATCGTCCTGAGAGAATCCGGCTTGTGGTTTCAGACACGTGAAAGCAGTTATCAGACCGAGACGTGAACACGCTCTCTGAAAACAGGCTCTTAACGCTCTCATCCTTCCTGTGATCGCTGCCTTTAAAGTGGTTTCGATTGGACCTTCTGTCGATCCGGCGTGGTCATTCAAAGCCCGCCCACTCAGTTTTAAAGGAAGTGAAGTCAAGGCCATGTTGGACATCAAAAGCGATCAGATAACAGTAGCTAAGCGCTTCAAGATGGGTGGATGTACCTCCAGTGGTACTGCAGCTGATCTGGGGACGCCTCGTCAGTGACTCAGGGGGACTGTCAGGATGAGCAGCCTTGTGTCCAGACTGAAACCACCCTCCCGTATTCTTAGAAAAACATTCACACGGCTCAGAGGGACTCTTGAGTCATGACAAAAGGACCAAACGGTGCTCTGACGAATGTGAAAGGTGTGGGAGCCAGATCACCCAGCGTGCCGCGTCTGTTTTGGTTGTGTCGTTTTCCAGAGGCCGCAGAACCAGCTGATCCTGGGGGTGATGGCTATCGATGTGTCCCTGGACGACATCAAGAGACTAACGCCTCGGTTTACTGTGAGCTCGCCTTCACACACACACACACACACACACTGTTAACAGATTGTGCACTTAGAGCGTTCAGGTGGCTTCTCATTCATTCTCTCTCTTACACACACAGAGACACATAAACACAAAAAAAATCTCTCACACACACACACACACACACACTCAGAGCTGCTTACCCCTACAAAACCGTACTCCACACCACCCAGTCCTCTCCCACCCCTCCTGTTCTCTCCTGTCCCGTCCAGTTCGGACCAAACGGGTACTACTTCGCCATCGACCCCAACGGTTACGTCCTGCTGCATCCCAACCTGCAGCCGAAGGTAAATCAATCACTGCCCTCCTCTGGCAGACAACCACAGCACGCTTCACCGCCCCATTAAGCAGCAGTATTCCTGTCAACAACCCCAGGGGTTGTGCACCAGCAGGCTGGTGTGGCTGCGGCCCTGTTTGCTGTGTTTGGCTCGCTTCTCTGTTATCTTTCTAAAGGTCGCTATGAGGGGGTTTTAATTGAAAAATGTTTGCGAGAAGTTCAGAACTACAGAGTGACGATGGCGGAACACATGGAAGCCATGTGTTTTCCTTGTTAGTGGAACAGTACGTGTTGCAGTTTTCCTGTAAACGGGGACGGGTGACACAGAGAAACACAAGGGTTTTCCTGAGTTAAAGAGTGATTGATTGTAAACTTGGACTTGGAATGTGTTATTAGATAGGTGGAGGAGAAGGAGAAGAGGGGAAAACAAATGGTTTTTTAACCAAATGTGTCATCCTTCTGGGTTTGTTATTGTTCAGAATCCGAAGTTCCAAGAGCCTGTGACTCTAGACTTCCTCGATGCCGAGTTGGAGGATGAGATCAAAGTGGAGGTGAGGATGAGAGAGTGTGTTTCTAGACGCCTGCTTTGCCCCTTTTAACTTCTGTGCAAATCAACTTTACTATCCATAGATGGATTTACATTCGTTCATTTAGGAGAGTGATGCTTCTATCCAAAGGGACGTACAAATAGCCATGTGCTCGTTTCTCTGTTTGCAGATTAGAAAAAAAATGATTGATGGAAACACAGGCAACCACACGATACACACACTGGTGAAATCCCAAGATGAGGTAACTATGGTGATGATGGTGATGATGATGGTTATTATCATGGTGGTGGTGATGATGATGAAGACAGATATCTGGCTGTGTTTGCTCCACAGCGGTACATAGACCGAGGCCTGAGATCATACACGTTTGCTCCTGTGATAGGAACAGACTACAGGTAGGCAACATGATGTAGTAAGTGATAACCTTGCCCCTGGTTCAATAGTTGATGTAATAAGTGATAACCTTGCTCCTGGTTCAATAGTTGATGTAATAAGTGATAACCTTGCTCCTGGTTCAATAGTTGATGTAATAAGTGATAACCTTGCTCCTGGTTCAGTGGTGGATATAGTAAGTGATAACCTTGCTCCTGGTTCAATAGTTGATGTAATAAGTGATAACCTTGCTCCTGGTTCAATAGTTGATGTAATAAGTGATAACCTTGCTCCTGGTTCAATAGTGGATGTAGTAAGTGATAACCTTGCTCCTGGTTCAATAGTGGATGTAGTAAGTGATAACCTTGCTCCTGGTTCAATAGTGGATGTAGTAAGTGATAACCTTGCTCCTGGTTCAATAGTGGATGTAGTAAGTGATAACCTTGCTCCTGGTTCTGGCCCCTGTGTTAGTTGGTTGTTGGATCCAACTCCTCAGCACATGTCTGTAACAGACAGAGTTAGACGCCACTGTCTGCTCTGCCAATCACCCCTAACAGGGGAATCCTACCCTCTACTCTTATTAGGACAAAACATTGTCATGTTTTCATTTTATACATGAAAGCAAGAGCTCTATATTGAGTTTATTATAATAGTGCATAATACGCTTATTAAATTCATGGAAAAAAAAGACAAGTGTCTAAATGATTTATGAAATGTTTGTTGTGCTGTATGTTTGGTTAAGTCGCTTGACTTTAAAGTTTTGTCATGTGGTGTGGATACGGCCTGTGATTCTCTCCAATGTGTTCCGAGTTGGACCGTGAAAAATTGGAAAATGATGTCTCTGTCGCCCGTGTGGCGTTCAAGTGTTCCGCTCTGCATCGGGAGCTCATGTTCACCCTCGTGTGTGTGTGTGTGTGTGTGTGTTCACAGCATAGCACTGGTCCTGCCTGAGTACAGCCTGCACTACATCCGAGCCACAATCGGAGACACGATCACACAAGCCAAATGTAAGTTGCACCGTGAATCCGTTTGACCGGCCGTATCAAACATGACCTAATCCACCTATTTACACAGACGATGACTGAAGCACTTACCAGTGACAAAGCCGATGACATCAAGTCATACAAGTTTTCAGGGGTGTCAGACCTCTCAAGTTTCAATGCATGTTTTTTATCTTTAGCAGTTGCCTACCAGCACCTCTCCCTCACCCCCACCCCTCTCCCTCTCACCCCTCTCCCTCACCCCTCTCCCTCAACCCCACCCCTCTCCCTCACCCCTCCCTCATCCCTCACCCCTCACCCCCACCCCTCTCCCCCACCCCCACCCATCACCCCCCTCCCTCATCCCCCTCCCTCACCCCACCCCTCTCCCTCACCCCCTCACCCCTCCCTCATCCCTCACCCCCACCCCCCTCCCTCACCCCCACCCATCACCCCCCTCCCTCTCCCTCATCCCTTGTGTCGTGATGGCATCATGCTTCCTCAGTTGTGGTGTAAATACAAAGTTGTTGCCAGACAACTTGACGACTGGTCCTAAAGGGATCCAGCCCCCCACCCTCTCATCACACACACACACACACAGTTTCAAACCCTGTTTCACACACACCAATGTCATCACACACACCACTGTCATCGATTCATTGACGGCTGCCACAGCCTGTGAGTGTTTCTGCTCTTAAGAAGTCTCCTGTTCTGTATCCTGTTGGGGATCGTCTAGTGGGGCGTGGCGTCCACATGACCGTGGTCTGCGTCACGTCACTCTTGAGTTGTGACTGTTCCACTTAGACTGGACGTGCCGGTGCCGTTGGGTTCCTCAGAGAACGTCTTGAGGGATTGTTTTGAGTTTGTTCTTTGAGTTCTTCCAAGACTTGGAAGTTTGAACTGGCTGCCCTCTTGTGGCTTTTAATCCTGTGATCAATTTGTTTGTTGGGGAAGCCCTTTATACGGTACATCACAAACACACACACACACATTGTGCTTTTGTACTGTACACACACCAATCATCTGTGTTCAAGATGCAATATTATTATTCACTTCAATTGAATAAAATATTGTGTAACCCTGTTTGCTTCTTTCCTTATCGTCCTTCTCTTCTCCCCCCCCCCTCCCTACCCCCCTCCACTCCTCCTCCTCTCCCCCCTCTCCTCTCCTCCTCTCCCCCCTCTCCTCTCCTCCTCCTCCCTCCTCCCTCCTCCCTCCCTCCCCCCTCTCCTCTCCTCCACTCCTCCTTCCCCCCCTCCTCCTCTCCCCCCTCTCCTCTCCTCCTCTCCTCCTCCCCCCCCCTCCTCTCCTCCTCCCCTCCTCTCCTGACCTTCTGACTCCCTTCTGTCCTGTTGCTGTGTGGAAACCCCCTTCAGCATTTTTGGGCAAGTATTCTCCTCCTGTGCTCTTCCTGTCCTCCGGTCCTCTCTCCTGGACGCAGGGCTTTCACTCCTCCTGCCAAGCTCCCGCCCTGTCTGGCGGAGCGGTGCACTTTCACGTGCGATTCGGACCGCAGCAGGAATGCGAGTCATACACACACGAGTGGGGAGTAATGAGCTTGTTGATCACCCTGATCCAGACGGGTGTCTGCCCTCGCTGGGAAATCTCTGCACGCCAGGCTGCCTCCGTCGAACGGAAAGAGTCAGCCTCCACATGTGCACAGAGAGATAGAGAGATATGGGGGGAGAGACAGAGACAGACAGAGAGACGGAGAGACAGAGAGAGACAGAGACAGGAAGAGACAGAAAGAGAAAACAGAGAAAGACAAATAGAGAGAGGTTCTTTTGCCCCACCTGTCCTGCCCTTAGATGTGGTTTTGGCACTAGCCAGGCCTAGCAGGCAGGGCAGAGGACAGGATGTTTGCATTATTTTAGGTGAAACTATAAAAGAGAAAGCTGTGAGCGTTCACTCAAAACAAGAGTAGTCGGGTTTCCTCTCTTTCTGAGTCCCTCTTTTTGAATCAACTTGAGGTTTACGCCGACTCAGAAAAAAACACAGTTTTAATGAAAGACAGAATCTCCCTCCCTGGCCACGGAGCATCACCTTTCTCTCTTTTCCTTCTGTTTGTTCCGAACGCCTCTCTCCTTTTGTCTCTTGTTTGTATTATATGTGGTCGCTGAGTCAGAGCCGTCGCTAACAGCTAACGCCAAAGATATGTCTGGGTCTTTATCGGTCGCCACCCAAATAGCAAGACGGACTCATCAATGGACTTTTGCTTGTCTGATTTCATTTCATTACTAAGAACTGAACTGGTCTATTTCACTTTCTGTAGGTTTTACGTCATCTGCTGTTGGTTAGGAATTTGTAAGAATATATGTATATTATTAGATTAACCTTAATAGCCAATAAACTATTACGTAAGTGGAGGATAAGTGTTCCGAACCCTAATACTCTCCAGGAAATGGCTTACAATTTTAGCAATAGGTCAATCAAACTCAGTCAATATTATAATTTTTCATATTTGCCTTTCACAACACGACATTTGTGCGTCCTCAATTTATACATTTTAAATGTAGAAACTCTAAAGACTTTTGGTTTTGTGGTAATGTAATTTCTTCAAAGTTCAAACTGCTACAGTAAGAAGAAAGTTTGTAATCCAACTGCTGAATTATGTATCATAAATGCATTTAACAACAAAGCAGGTATTTACACCTGGTCAGAATTATTTTTCAATCATGACCACCAAAGAGGTCAGCTAAGCCTATTATATCATAAAGTAGAGAGCTATTTTGAGAATATCAAAGCATCTCGTCAGAATATCAACTGCCCCATCAATATTCTTTGAATACATTACTCACAATTTATAACTACATCAGTTTATCACCAACGCTGTATTCAGCAAATGCTAATGCTAAAATGCTAATCCACGACCACATTGTAAAGCTTCACTTTTCATCCCTTATTTTCACTATTTGCATTTCAGTGCAAAAAAAGCTTTTTGATGGATTTGCAATATTTCTATTCCGAACTCGTTCTGTGAATAAAATATTGCTGACCTTTGAACCCTGTGGTTTACCCTGTCTCTTTTATTTTCCTTTTCCCCTCTTCCTCACCTCCCGGGATGAATCTCTCAAATTCTCTCTTCTGCCTGGATTGTTTTTCCACTCCAGGGAAAGATGGCAAGTATTTCCCCCTCCTTTTGTCTCTCTCCTTCTGTTTAACGTCCTTGTTCGTCCTTCCCCAGCATGCTTAGGGCAGCTTTTTACACCAACTGTGTCCCGCTCATGTTCTCTCATAATTTGAGTCGCTAGCTATTAGTTCTGTTCTTAAGCAAATCAGTGACATAATGTTTTGAATTTTAAAAGGCATTGAATACGTAATCTTGAAATTTAAACATCACCGAATTCTTTGGTGTTGAATTCACCTCTTTAAAATGGAAATATGAATTGATTTTTAAAAAATCAGGTACAAAATTTAAAGATTCAGAAAATCAGTTAGCTCAAATTCGAACAGTAAAATTCAGTAAAATTCAATAAAAATTCAAATAAAAAAATTACGATTGCACCATCCGGGATCTGAATTTACCATTCGAATATATCCTGAAATTTGTCTCTATTTGAATTTCTGAAGCTTGATTATTATTATTATATATATAAAAATAAAAAAAACACTTAGCATGTCACCTAAACATTACTTGAGAGCCTCTTTGGCGAAAGAGGGTGACGACGGGAGGGTGGGTGACAACGCATATTATGGGATGAGATTCTGAGGATTCCCTCCCCTACCTTCAATACCCTGATGAGGAGATGGAAGACAACAAAAGGTCTTTAAGGAATCTGTCAAGATCGTAGTCTGTAGGCTATATCTGTACACAGGGACCTGCTGCTTTAAGACTTGTCTATGTCACGTTGTCAATGTCGATACTCAGAGGCAAGGTCAGGAGCTTTGTTCGTTAATTGTCAGCTGTTGTGGTTCATGCTTTACAACTGAAAATATGCAGTCATGCTAGCTCCGGACTAGGGATGCTCATTTAGAAGAAGAAAAAGTTTGACGCTCGTGAACGACCGTTAACCGACAAGATTAACAATTTAGAATTGATGAGTGTCTGTCACCCGTTAAAAAATACCAATACAACAAAAACAAAACAAATATCCTCTAAGGGTTTATTAAGTAGGATAAATAGTAGCATAGCTAAGCTAATGTAGCAGAATAAACGACAACAGTAGCCTAGCTAGTACAAAAAGATGAACAAAACGAAAACACATTGAATCCGAGAGCGCTGGTTGTGCCAACATGATTGGCCAACACGGAAGTAGGCTTACAATTTTGTTGTACAAGATTGCCAAAGTAGCAGAATGGCGCCAGATTTGTCGCTTGTCGTGTTCAAACGGTAGTAGGCTATTAATCGTTAAACATTGGTATTGTCGGTTAAAGGTTACACGGTTAATTATGAGCATCGACTACTCCGGACCAACCAGTACGTGTCATTAACATGTTTATGTGCGCATGTGCTGTGTGTGCTTGAGTATGCGTTAGCATCACCTACGTATGTGAGCGTGTGCGAGATTTCAAAGACTCATGTCTCTTTGTGTTTCATCAGTCTCGGAAAGCCTACAGGAAGACAAGTTTGACGATTACGGATACACGCTCATCGCTCCGAGGTAAGGCCCTATTCCCTTCATCTTTCCGGGGTGGAAAGTAAATCCGTATGACACACGGACACAGTATAACACGTGATATATATATGTCACATGCTCTCTCCACAGAGAGTACTGCAAAGACCTGAAGCCCTCGAAAAATAACTCTCAGTTTTTGATGGAATTCAACGAGTACATCGACAGGAAGACACCTAACAACCCTCAGTGTATGTACCCACCCTCCCAGGACCCCTCGGTGTAGCTGTCCAGCACCAAGGACAGAGATACAAGAAGGACACATTCCCTGATCTCTCCACTCCCTGGATGAACAGACAGTTTTGTTACCTCAAGAAGTGTTGGTTTTATAACTCCCAGATTAACCCCTATCATGTTTACATTAAGAGGCCAAACGTAACACGGTCAGACCTGCTCTGAAACTCAAAGGCAGTCTATTACACACTGATATTCATCCCCGTACAAAGCATGGTCTCTTGTCTAAAAAGTGTTCAAGTTTGTAGAAAATACAAAGCAGTCACCCGTCCAGGGTTAGACACGCCAGAGATTTCTTTATGAAGAAAGGAACGACAAAGTAACAGCTTTTTTCAGGTTTCTGTTGAAGGTTTAGTGGAATAGAGCCAGTTGAACCTGTTCCCTTGGGTACCTGGCCAGAAACAGCAGTGTAGGGTTTTCCTTTGTAGAGGCCCTCGCTTGTGTTCCCCATTTGATCATTTTGTTTGACCATCACACGCTTGAGTGCACACGTGTTAAATGTGTTGGCTTGGCTGACACGCAGACACACACACACGCAATGGAACACACACACACTCAGGTGTACACATGCACAGACACTCAGGTGCAGACACACACACACACACAAACTTAGCACACGCTCAGGAGGGAACACACACACAGGCCCACAAACACACACACACACACTCCACGAGGATTACACCCCCACACACACTCTACCTTGTCTGCTCTGGTTTGTCCAATTACTTTGTGTTTGTGAGAAAGAGCAGGTCTCGTCAAGCTCAGCGCGCGAGCGGAGCAGTAAAACTCAACTCATGTCTGCCTCGATGGAGCAGCTCAAACATCTGACCAACGCGTTAGCTTCTCAGACGCTCTCCCAAACACAAACTGACATTAATCGCTTGTTCTTTTTTTCTCCCGCTTGGAAGTCTAAACGCCTACCAAAATGGTAGAAGTGGCTTTCCCAGACCCCAGTGTTTAGTTTGATGTTTAGGTCTTGGAAAATTCACTTCAAACATTCGAATTGGGAGAGACTCCTTCTCATAACAAATCCACTTCTGAATCGTGTCCGTGCCCCGGATTAGTGCTCCTAGCTAGCAGGTCTACTCTGCAGGACTCAGTATACAACACATATGGGGAAACTGCCCGAGCGAGGATAGTTACATGCTTTACTTGTTTAAGCCACTGCAGTGGCGGTGGAGTACATTAAAGATTCCTGGGCTGCCTTCAATAAGAGTCCCCTAATGAAAACCACTGGAGCAGGAGGGGGGTGTGTGTGTGAGGGGGAGGGGTGTGTGTGTGGGAGGGGTGGGGGGGGGGGGGGGTAAAGTGTTAGACCAGCTGTTTTCTCTGAAGTGTGTGTGGTGTGTCGTAAAGAGGAAGGGGGGGGCTTAGCTGAGTTTCAACATTAATGGACTGTAGCAGGACATGAAGGGGTTTGAAGTGACGGTGGAAAACACATCGGCAGCGTGGCGTTCTGCTGTGGTGTCGAGCGTCTCGGAGCATTATTCTGAACATTCCTCACCTCCATCCTCCATACTTTTATTAACTAGTTCCACTTAACGACTTTCCCCTCATATTGTGGCTGCTCTGATTCGCCCATTCAGAGAGAAGGGACTGTGATTAGACTGATAATCGTGAACCTGTCGACCTGACAGTTAGAGCAATGCTGTTTGGATGAATGAAGTCATTCCCTGGAATCAGGGAATCTGTTTCAAACTGTCTCTTCCTCCTCTGCAGGGAGACGTCTGTTTTGTCTCTCTTCTCACTAGCTTCCCCAGCGTCCTCTCTCTCTCTCTCCCTCTCTATCTCTTCCTCTACCCATCCTCTTCTCTCTCTCCCTGTCTCTCTCTCACACACACACATACACACAGCTGTATCTAGCAGTCTGCTAAACTCAACCATCCCTGCGTCTGAAAGACACAAAACTCAATTCTCTGATGAAGAGATGAGGATGAGGATGACTCACTTTGATAGATATCGTCTCATGGCCCAATTACAATCTCAGTTCTGGGGTCTGAACAACATCTGGTAAAACATTAACTGCACTGGGGGGGGAGTTTGAATACTTTTTAATGTCTTCTTCCTGCTGTTCGTTATAAATGATGGATTCTACTTCTTCTAGGCAACGTGGAGCTGGTGAACAGGCTTCTGCTGGACGCTGGGATCACCTCCGACCTCATAAAGCGCTGGAGAGAGGAGGAGGAGCTGCCGTGAGTCGACAGCACCGCCGTCGTTTTACCTCCACAGAGAGCCGCTCTCTGCTTCCTGTAGTCTCTCTGCTTCCTGTAGTTTCTCTGCTTCCTGTAGTCTCTCTGCTTCCTGTAGTCTCTTCTTCCTGTAGTCTCTCTGCTTCCTGTAGTCTCTGCTTCCTGTAGTCTCTCTGCTTCCTATAGTCTCTCTGCTTCCTGTAGTCTCTCTGCTTCCTGCTCTGCTGAAATGCCCTGTCACAACGATTTGCAGAAATACCGGTCGTGAGCTTGCTCATGCTTAAAACATATACATCTGTACAACTGCCAGTGCAGTCAGAAAATGAGTGAGGTGGTCTGTGTAAGGTGGTCTCTAAGGCATGTAAGGCCACCGTACACACCTTATACCGAGTCTCTATCAAAGTGAGTAGCTATAAGGAGGTTTCTGTATACGGGTGTGTATAACATGTGTAAGGGGGTCTTTGTCATTGCAGACACGGTGTCCTGGCCCGGTTTGTCGCCACAGATGGAGGGATCACACGAGTGTTTCCTAAAAGGTTGACCTCCTCCTCCTCCTTCCTTCAGAAGGCTGGATCTTTCTTGTCTTGGTTAAAAAGCTTTCCCTCATCATGCCAGGAATGAAAACACAAAGTCCAAACCCTTACACCTAGTAGACATCCTCTGCTTCTACAACACAATTACACCCTTTTCTTTGAACACAGCTTGCTCGGTGATGTCTCCTTGTGTCCCTGTGAGCGACCATGCAGCTGAATATGGGTGTGTGTGTTCCAGTGCCGGTCAGTACTGGAGCGAGGACGCAGAGACCTATGAATCAAGCTTCTACAAGAGGAGTCTAGACAACGATGTCTACATCTTCACACCAACGCCCTACCCCAGTAATGACAACAGTAAGTTATTGGAAGAAGGCGTGTCTTGTGCTGTGCTGTGTGTGCGCGTGTGTGTGTGTGCTGTGCGTGTGTGTGCTGTGCGTGTGTGTGCTGTGCGTGTGTGTGTGCGTGTGTGTGCTGTGTGTGTGTGTGTGTGTGCATGTCATAACTCTGTCTCTGTGTCTCCACCTCCTCAGTGAGTGAAGACTCTGTGTTAGTAAGCAAAGCTGTGGACCTGCACGTTGATGGAACGACTCTCAAACCAGCAGGTAACAGCACACACACACTCGACACCCTCACACACACACACACTCGACACCCGCACACACACACACACTCGACACCCTCACACACACCCTCTCACACACACCCTCACACCCTCACACACACGCCATATCAAGATGAGTAAATCTCCAGATCTCGATATTACAATTGTTTTAAGATATGGAAGCTTACACCTGCATATCTCCAAACAAACTCTAACAGTAGGCGCTGGCCTTGTCCTCCATGTTTGTAGTCATTGGTGTGAAGTTAGATATCAACGCTTGGATGGCCAACTTCATCAACGCAACTTTGAGCCTGAATGTGAGTACATGGACAAGGACCAGCATGTGTGGAGGTTGTTTTCCTCTGGGTCTCTGTGTAAATCTCTTTTCTGTCTCCTGCAGTGCAGAGACGAGTACTGCGGCTGTCTCAGAAATGATGCGGTGAGGGCTGCAGTCAGGGAACAACATCACAGATACACTATGACTGTTGGGTTTTATTTAGTACCATAGTGGGCTGGGAATATGCTGTCAGGTGGAGCGTCCTTCATGGTGATGTGTTGTGTGTGTTTCTCTGCAGCATTTGGACTGTGTCATCCTGAATGACGGGGGCTTCCTGGTCATGGCCAACAGAGACGAGTACATTGAACAGGTGGGCGAGCGGACCCACAACTCTGTCACAACTCCCCTCCCCCACCTCCCCTCCCCCGCCTCCTTTCCCCCACCTCCCCTCCCCCACCTCCACCTCCCCTCCCTCTCTCTACCTCCCCCACCTCCCTCCCCTCCTCCTCCCCCCCTCCACTTTTTGTAGTATGTGGTACATCCTCAGCTCACCTCAGCCATCTGCAACCTCGTTCCACCTTCCAAACTACCTCATTCAGACCCCTCTCAAACCCTAGTTGACCCTAATCCTTTTTCACCTCCTCCCTCAGTCTACCTCTCCACCTCCCCTCCTCCACCTTTCCTCCTCCCCTCCCCCCCAGTCTACCTCTCCTTTCCACCTCTTCTACTTCCCCTCCTCCTCCCCTCCCCCCCCCCCCAGTCTACCTCTCCTTTCCACCTCTTCTACTTCTACTTCCCCTCCTCCTCCCCCCTCTTTACCCCGGGGTAAAGGTTTTCCATGCTGGCCCGGCGCGGGTCTCTAATCAGGCCGGGGTGTGCGCCGGATAAATCAGTCCCCCTCTGAAGTTTGGCAGGAACACTAAAAGCGAGGGACCGTGCTCTTTGTTTGGAGAAGGCCGCTCTGCCCTAAATCATATTTCCTACTGGAGGGAAGGAGTTCCCTCTGCTCCTGAGGGCTTTCTGCCGACCAGTAGGGCTGTGACTGTTAATTCATTATTTGTGTTATTGCAGAGGGAGGGGAGAGAGGGGATAATCTTTATAGTCGTGGAGATTTATACTTCCTTTTGGACTGCTAAAAAGGAGGTAGATGGACTTCGATTGAGAGGGGGAGGGGAGAGATTTGGGATTATTGGCTGTGATTCTGACAAAGAGGAAGAGATTAGAGTTTCTTAGACAAACACACACATATAAACAAACATGCACTTCTGTCTCATCTCAGATATGTTTAGTCTAGACGCCTTCTTCATTGTTAATTTACGGCTAACTTTTGGGACGTCTTAACCAGATCAAACTGGATTCCATTGCTGGCCTATCAACTTGGCTGATTTACTGTGTGTGCGTATGTGTGCGGGATATTTCACAAAGATTAAAGAGTTTGATTTATATCTCCTCAATAAAAAGGAAATCCTCAGGGTATTACAGAAACGTGTTTTTAAGAGGTCGTAGTTCATAGTAATGACATTTTTCTGAATGGGCCTTTATCTACCAAATCACCTGTGCTAAGACCCTCAGTAATGTGTTATTCTGTAGTGGTTGTATGGGAATTTACAGGTGTGTGTGTGTGTCCTCTAGATCGGTCAGTTTTTCGGCGTGATCGACCCCATCCTGATGACCGACCTGGTCAACATGTCTCTATTCACCTTCAACAAGACGTACGACTACCAGTCATTGTGTGACCCTGAGAGGGAGAGCAAGGCAGACGCAGGCCTGCGCTCCGTCTATGTGGTGAGTTACACACACACACACACTAGCCAGAGATCACACACACACTAGCCAGAGATCACACACACACTAGCCAGAGATCACACACACACTAGCCAGAGATCACACACACACTAGCCAGAGATCACACACACACACACACACACTAGCCAGAGATCACACACACACACACACACTAGCCAGAGATCACACACACACACTAGCCAGAGATCACACACACACTAGCCAGAGATCACACACACACTCTAGCCAGAGATCACACACACACTAGCCAGAGATCACACACACACACACACACTAGCCAGAGATCACACACACACTAGCCAGAGATCACACACACACACTAGCCAGAGATCACACACACACTAGCCAGATATCACACACACACTCTAGCCAGAGATCATGCACACACAAGCCAGAGATCACACACACACTAGCCAGAGATCACACGCACGCACACACAAGCCAGAGATCTCACACACACTCACACTCTCCAGAGAGCCATAAATACAGATTTTCCGACAGGGGGCCACGGGGCTATGGGGAAGGAGGTAGATGGGAGATCAAGTCACTGAATTGGATTAGCCAGACAAGCCAATGAACAACACCTCTAATGATAGATGATGGGGTGCTGGAGAGAGGGAGTCATGGAGCATGTTGCCCCAAACACACAAGCTTCCTGTTTGGCTTCAGTGGACGTTATTACCAGACCGCTCCGGTGCCTTCTCATGAGGTTTCAGTGGCAGTTAGAGAGAGAAGGGTTCATCCACTCAGCCTTTTACATGATGGGATTACCTGAGACTTTATACATGATGGGGATTACCTGAGACCTTATACATGATGGGGATTACCTGAGAAATTTCTCAGCGCCGTTTGTGTCATTCTCCTCATCTGACATTTCAGTCGCTAATCTGAGGGAACTGATTGATCAAAGTCGTACACTGCCCTGAGTCACATGACTAGCCAGTACACTGACCTGAGTCACATGACCAGCCAGTACGCTGCCCTGAGTCACATGACTAGCCAGTACACTGACCTGAGTCACATGACAGCCAGTACGCTGCCCTGAGTCACATGACCAGCCAGTACGCTGACCTGAGTCACATGACCAGCCAGTACGCTGACCTGAGTCACATGACCAGCCAGTACGCTGACCTGAGTCACATGACCAGCCAGTACGCTGACCTGAGTCACATGACCAGCCAGTACATGGACCTGAGTCACATGACCAGCCAGTACACGGACCTGAGTCATGTGATCATCCTAATCAGAACCGTACGGCCCGTCTTTAACTCAAGCCAGATCCTTCCCTGCTTGTTGTTCTTTTTGGCCTTTTTTCTTTTTCGTCTTTGTTTGTAGATTTGTTCTAGCATCTGTTGTGGTGCACCCTGTGCTAATTTCCTTCGGGGGGGGGGGGGGGGGGGGGGGAGGGGGGGGGGGGGGAGGGGGTGGGGGTCTGGCTCTGCATCCTGCGAGCTTGGCACCTCCTTGTGTCCAGTTGGATGCCAACACAACAATTTAGGCCTTGTTTCTGCATCGTACTGTTCTGAAACAGCAGTGATGGTCAGGGGGGGTTTAGAGGTTTCTGTCTTGGTCTACGCTCGGGGTACTTTCAAGTGTTTAATGATCTGTTTTTGTCCCTCTCAGCCCACCATAGTGGACATTTTGAACGTTGGCTGGTGGGCTTCTGCGGCTGCCTGGTGAGTACTCCCTGAAACTGATCTCAGCCCAGCTCTAACCACACGGAGAGGCAGGTTGAGGCCATCTGCACATCCCTCAAACTGCTCCCAGGGCATCTGTAAACTCACAACCCTCACGATTTATCTCTGTTTACGACCTCTCCCCATGTCCTGCTTTTCTTCAGCTTTAATTTACAGAGACGTTGCGTCCAATAAATGGACACCCGGGTCTTTTGATATGTCGACTGTAAGGGTTAACGTAATACTTCTTCAAGCCATGCTTTTTAATTACGAAGTTTTGCGGTCCATTTTGAAGCACAATAACCTTACCATATGAAATCTGCAAAGACAGATTTTCTTTTGATTGTGTTGTCAGTTTTCATAGCGAGGCGTGATTTGTTGGGTGTTGTGTCAGACGAGGGTTCTAGTCATCTTCAGCTGGCTTGTCTGGTTTCCAGGGCGATCCTGCAGCAGATGCTGCTGAGCATCACCTTTCCCCAGGTTCCTAGAAGCAGGTATGTTTTAGAAACTCCTCGCTACCCTCTCCTGTCCTTCATGGCCCACGGTTAGTCTGGTCCCGTGTTAAGAAAGTCTGTGTTGAGAACAATCTGTTTGGTCAAGTGGAATCCAGTCCCTTAAACCTTCGTGTAGAAGCATCAATCTTTGTCAAGTAGGGAAACTGTACTCATCAGTAAAGCATGACTTCAAAATAAGACAATTTGACAGCATGCACATTTATACTGTATGTATTTACTTCTTAACTGTTAGTATCCATGACGCAATAAGTTCCTTTACTTTTAATAAAACACCATGTGACAGTTCTTCCGATAACTCGTTATTGTCCACAAAACATTGTGGACTTTCTTTGGAAACATGATTAGATCTTACAAGTTATTGAATATGTGGTTTCTCATGAAATGATGTTCTTCACGTGTACATGGTTAGGTATTAATCAGGCACTTCCTGTTTCATCAAAGGAAAACCTTTTTGTCTGTGTGTTGAAGAGTCTGTTGTGTGTGTGTGTGTGTGTGTGTGTGTGTGTGTGTGTGTGTGTGTGTGTGTGAGTGTGTGTGTGTGAGTGTGTGTGAACAGACATATAGCAGAGAGTACTTAACCTTGCTGGATCCTTGACAGTCTTGGCGTGCGTGTGTGTGTGTGTGTGTTCTCCACAGCTGATGCTGAAGAGGACCTGTCAGACATCCTGATGAAGCAGAGCTGCATCACCATGCAGACTCAGTTTTTCTTCGACAACAGAGACGAGAGGTCCTTCAAAGGAGCCCTGGACTGTGACAACTGTTCCAGGTGGGACTCACACACGCCACACACACCTCACACACACAGCCACACCACACACACACACACCACCATAACGACGCTGCTCTACCGTAATACGGTCTGTTAAGACCTAATACTCATAATCCCTTGGGATGTCATGGGCACCTCCAGGCCACGCCCCACTGAACACAGGCCACGCCCCACTGAACACAGGCCACGCCCCCCTGAACACAAACCCCCCAGTCTCACTCTCGGCCTTCAGGGATTCCCCCTGAGGATACACACAGCTCTGACTGGGGTTTCAAAACACACTAGGCAGCGTCCTGGACGCGTCCCACTTCAGAAAGCTGTCCCCCTCCCCCGCGCATCTTCCCTCCCTGCCCTTCAGATCGACGTCTGGACACTCGCTCTCCCGCCTCCCCCCAGACACTGGCCGGCCCAGCCCAGGAGCCCTGTGAGGGCGGGGTCAGCAGGGGCCTTGTGTGGGTCGAGCAGGTCCTAGATCAGATCTGCTGGTGCCATCAGCTCGGCCCTGCAGAGTCAAGCCCCCAGGGGGCGGCTATAAAACCCTGCGTGCCTTGAAGGTGAGGTGGAGCGGCTAGCGAGACCACCGTCCGGACGGGCCCGCCTGTTTGCTGTTTTAAGGCCCCCTCGTGCTGTCTAATGGAGTGCCTGTTTTAAGGCCCCCTCTGTGCAGGCTAATGGAGTGCCTGTTTTAAGGCCCCCTTGTGCAGGCTAATGGAGTGTCTGCCACGGTGTTCCTGTGCATTAGTCCCCGCGCACGATGGCCTTTAATGAGCGCCGTAAAAAAAAAAGAACAGTGTCCGTTTTTATGAACCCTGCAGAACCCTGTGTGTGTCTCATCCCCTCTGTCTCCTCAGGATGTAGCTCTCATCCCCTCTGTGTCTCCTCAGGATGTAGCTCTCATTCCCCTCTGTGTCTCCTCAGGATGTAGCTCTCATCTCCTCTGTGTCTCCTCAGGATGTAGCTCTCATCCCCTCTCTGTCTCCTCAGGATGTAGCTCTCATCCCCTCTCTGTCTCCTCAGGATGTAGCTCTCATCCCCTCTCTGTCTCCTCAGGATGTAGCTCTCATCCCCTCTCTGTCTCCTCAGGATGTAGCTCTCATCCCCTCTAGCTCTCATCCCCTCTCTGTCTCCTCAGGATGTAGCTCTCATCCCCTCTAGCTCTCATCCCCTCTCTGTCTCCTCAGGATGTAGCTCTCATCCCCTCTAGCTCTCATCCCCTCTCTGTCTCCTCAGGATGTAGCTCTCATCCCCTCTAGCTCTCATCCCCTCTCTGTCTCCTCAGGATGTAGCTCTCATCCCCTCTGTGTCTCCTCAGGATGTAGCTCTCATCCCCTCTAGCTCTCATCCCCTCTCTGTCTCCTCAGGATGTAGCTCTCATCCCCTCTAGCTCTCATCCCCTCTCTGTCTCCTCAGGATGTAGCTCTCATCCCCTCTAGCTCTCATCCCCTCTCTGTCTCCTCAGGATCTACCATGCAGAGAAGCTGTGGAAGACCAACCTGGTGTTCATCGTGTCGGACGCCAGACACACCTGCACGTCCTGCGACCCCAAACCCCTGATCCAGGCTGAGCAGCCGTGTATCCTTCCAACACGCCCTCCTTCCCCCCTCCACATCCTCATCCTCCTTCCCCCCTCCACATCCTCATCCTCCTGCTCCCCTCCTTCCCCCCTCCACATCCTCATCCTCCTTCCCCCCTCCACATCCTCATCCTCCTGCTCCCCTCCTTCCCCCCTCCACATCCTCATCCTCCTGCTCCCCTCCTTCCCCCCTCCACATCCTCATCCTCCTGCTCCCCTCCTTCCCCCCTCCACATCCTCATCCTCCTGCTCCCCTCCTTCCCTCCTCCATGTCCTCATCCTCCTTCCCTCCTCAATGTCCTCATGGTCCGTGCTCCCCACCAGAAGCAGGGCTGTGTGGGATCCAGGCGAAGCCTCTGGTTGTCTGGGAGGCAGATGGTGACAAACTGAATTTGCTCTGAAACGGGTGACAACAAAACCCATCATCGCACTCCCTTACAAGTCTGGGGCCAATTATCAGTTAGCTAATGGACACACGCATTGATTAAAAATCGTGACCGAACGGGAGTCTGTTGGGCAAGAAGAAGCAATGTTTCCTTCAAGGTCATTTTGACAGTGAGTTCCCATTTGGTGAGTGGAGTGTGTGTTTTTGGTTTGGTGGTGATATAACTTGGTTATTTTGGAAGGGGAGATGTATTCGTCCCCAAGTCCACTTGTTTTTTTGCTCCTTCAGTCTCTCAAGATCGTTGATTCGACGTAAACTTGTTTACTCTCCGTAATGACGCGGTTTGTCCGCCATTTCCGCAGACGTTTTGCGTGGCAACGGCGCTACCGCTGTCTGTTTAGAGGATGTACCGCTGTCTGTTTAGAGGACGTACCGCTGTCTGTTTAGAGGACGTACCGCTGTCTGTTTAGAGGACGTACCGCTGTCTGTTTAGAGGACGTACCGCTGTCTGTTTAGAGGACGTACCGCTGTCGTTTAGAGGACGTACCGCTGTCTGTTTAGAGGACGTACCGCTGTCTGTTTAGAGGACGTACCGCTGTCCGTTTAGAGGACGTACCGCTGTCTGTTTAGAGGACGTACCGCTGTCTGTTTAGAGGACGTACCGCTGTCCGTTTAGAGACGTACCGCTGTCCGTTTAGAGGACGTACCGCTGTCTGTCTCTCCTGACACCTGACAGCTACATCAACTAGATGCTCTCCAGTCAGACTCGACACCTGACCTCTGATCAAACATGGCTAGACTTGGGTTAGGTTTAGCACGGTAGTTTAGGTTCAGTGACCCTGTCTGACCTCTGTGATGGTGGACAATCAGGAAGGCTGCAGATGTAACATCTTTTAATATCTTACCGTAACTCTGTTCAGGTTTTGCCTAGTCCCGGTGGTGACGAAACCATGCAAACGTTTATATTTATAACTACGATTTGAAGCTCATTAGAGGCATTTCGTTGGGTCAGTTATATTTAGTTATCTTACGGTCTAGGAGTTTGTCTCCCAAGCAGAACCAGTTTGTGTTTCCTGAATGGATGATCGTAGCTAAGGGTCCTGACCCCTGTAAACTGGCCAAGAATCCACGCTACAGGAAAGGTCCTAATGATTGTTTTGAAAACAACACAAATGTAAGTCACCGTCGTCAGTGATTTGGCTCTGTGTTTTATTAATGGCTGTAATGCAACTCTACACACAAGCACTCCTCACTAAGCCACTGAATTGTGTAAAACACACTAATTTATTTCGCATGTGCTTGTCTTTCTGTGCGTAACTGCTAATGGCTGCCTCTCCTATACTCTCTGTAGTGAAAATATCGTCTGCACCGAGATTTCCCACATAAAAACAAACTTTCAATTCCATGTGTTATCGTACAGTCAACAAACATAGGATAAACCATCAAAAACCTTGTGTAGGAAATCCGTTCCTGAATGCAGTTTGTTTCAAGACTGATCCTTCGTACCAGTCACAGACCTTTTAGTTTCTGTAAAACTGTACTATTCCTTTAATGATGCTTAATCTCTCTTTGCTCACACATACATACACACAGACAAAACATGGACACACACTCCTGTTATGTGGGTGTGCTTCTTTCCCTGTCTCACTAAATCTGTTTTCTCTCCTGTTTGGCTCTGCACATTTAACTGCTGACTGTGACATGTTAGCTGCATGACTTTCTCTCTTTCTGTTTCTTTTCCTGCTCTTTGATTGGCTGTTGATGGTTAGGATGAGTCGATGTGTCGGAAGAGCGCAGGCTCTTCATTGGGCTCCTCTCTGCTCATGTTACTGCTGCCACTGTTCATGTGCTGTCTCGGGTCAGTCCCATCACTCTCTCTCATTCTCTCTTATTCTCTTTCCCTGTCCCATTCCCTCCCTTCCTCTCCCGTACTCCCTTCCATTCCCTCTCTCTGCCTGCACTCTCCCCCTTCCCTCCTGACATCTCTCCCCCTTCCCTCCTGACATCTCTCCCCCTTCCCTCCTGACATCTCTCCCATCACTCTCTCAAACTCTCCTCCCTTCTCTCTGTCACCACTCCTCCACCTCTCCTCCACCTCTCCTCCACCTCTCTGTCATCTACCTTGATCTATATGTGTGTTTGTCTCTACTGACATCTGCTTACTAATATAACTGCTAGCTAACGCAACCCTCTGTCTTCTCGTTAGCTGAAAACAATCCAAATACCAGTTCACATATTTCATTTAACTTCAATTTATTCTGAATGTATTTTTGTAAACATAACGCCTTTGTAAACAGTGACTATCCATGAAACGTCTCAATATATTATCATTTTTATCGACAGTTTACTACTAGTATCATTAACTTATCAGCACTAAGCGTCTGTACAGTGTTGTAGATGCGTTGCTGAATGAACCTGAAGGAGTTGTGACAGTCAGGAAGGGTTCGGCCCTCTAGTGATCATCTGTGACTGATCAGTCTTCCTCCCTCTCCATTTCCCGCTCCCCCGGTGGTCATGGTAACAGGAGGATGACTTTGACTGCGGCGGTGCCTCCAGCCTGAGGCCGCCAATCTGGTTACTGGTGGCGTTCCAGCTGGGCTTGTACCGGCTTCTGATTGGCTCTGGTCACTACGCCGTCTCTTCGTGACCTTTGAACCGTCTGGCCCCTCTCCTCTTCCTCCCCCTCTCCTCTTCCTCTCCTCCTCCTCCTCCCCCTCTCCTCCTCCTCCCTGTCCTCGCCAACCAGCATGAAACGCCACCTCTGCTCCCTCCAGGAACGCCAAGCTCAGACCAGCGACGGACACACGACACGCACCTCGACCGTCCCGTTTCCATGGTTTCATTCTTTTCAGGGATTTCCATCCCATTTCACCCGGAGCCTGACGGAAGGGAGGCAGAAGCTCTGAGGAAACGGTTTGTGAGGAGAACTCAACGCCCCTGACCCCCCCCCCCCCTCTCACCCCCAACCCCCTCCCAGAATCCCCAGCCCGGCCATTTGAAATGAGGTACATTTCAAACTGGTTAAAGGTGATTATTGAGTGGTGCCCTTCAACCTTTGACCGTGGTTGGCTTGATGCGGGACACGGGTTGGAGCCTTATAGTGCCAGGAGGAAGTGGGTGGACTGTCTTATAGTGCCAGGAGGAAGTGGGAGGACTGTCTTTGGGAGGGGGAAGATTTGGTGTTTGAGATGAATTGTTCGCCCTTCCGAACTAGAATTCTGTCACTTTTATTCAGCACTTTCTGAAACAGTGCTGCCGACTGTATCATTGTTGTTGAAAAGTTTGCTATTTATTTTGGCGCGTTTTGCTGTGGCTGGTTAGTCAGTATTTTTCTTTGTCTGATGTTGCAATAAGGGACATTGTAATGTCAGTCTCTCTTGACCTATTCATGGAATTATTGTTGTATTTTTTGGGGGGGGGGATTGCAAAGGCATTACGCTGTTAAACCGTTCTGTGTTAAGAGTAGCATTTCCCAGCACATCTGTGTTAAATCTCTCTCTCCTAAGGTCCAACAATATGCAACACTTTCACAAAGTTGTCATCTTGTAAAGTAGGGGGTGCTTGTGACAGTCGTAACCCATGACTTACCACAGAATGACCATACTGTGTGTGGTCACCCATTAACCTCACTGTTTAAGGTTGACCGTGGTTCCATCAAAGCCAGATCTCTCCCAGGTGTCTCCAACTTGTCCTCTATTTGCCAACAACACACATCAACCAATCAGGATCAACCTGTCAGGCCTATCGGATCTTTGGATAAAACTGTTGCCATGGGGATTCTGAGAACCTTTCGATTTGATTAAGCTGTGTGTCTACTGACTTGAAGAAAGCTTCATGTGTTTCTAACTTATTTTTACTTAAGTTATATATTTTCTTTTTTTGATTTAGAATTATTTTTTGTTTTGTTGGACGAAGACAATAGCTGCATGCTACTGTGTTACGTTGGATTTATTGTGATTATCTGAAATAATCTTTAACTGAATATTGATATAGTGTGTCTTGCTACTGTGTCGGTCTTTATATACCGTAGGTCTGATATATATATATATATATATATACACTATCTTCAAATAAATCATAAAATCACTGGAAAAATAATACAAGAGATTTAACTATTTAAAGGCCCACTTGTTCTCCCAACATCAGAAATACCTCTAAACCTGAGTTTCTACGGCAACATCTCCTTGACTGTACTCATTGCACTGTGAAGCAGTTTGACGCCTAATAAGATGCAGTTAATAGATGCAGTCCGGATATTAAGGAGGATCACAATGTCTAAACCTGCATTTCATTTCTTAGACTTAGATTCTGTTTGTTTTTGTTGTGCCTTGTTGTGTGCCAGTATAGACACACTTACTTAACTGTTATATATACTAGACAAAATATCACACATTGGTCAAAATGTGATCCCTTTAGTTTTGGTATTATATTGCCAGATCAACATTAGATCCCTATCAATCTTTCTGTGCAGTGAAATAGGTTTTTCAACGGTCACCAGTTAATATTTCCTAAATCATTCCTCATGAACTGCCAAACATATTAGGAAAAACTTAAGACACGACAGAAACGAGCCTCAAAACATACAGGACCAAATCTGTGCTCTTCAAATCTGCCTCCTTCCCTGTGATCTCACAGTGGAGGCGACTAAATCAATATCAGATGCTGGTTCTTTATCAAAACATTGTAGGAACTTATCAAAAAAATCTTGTCATCATGCCAAACAAGCCATCATCTTTAAACAGTTTCCTGCCTAAATCAATTGTATTTATTTTATGTTTTCGGATAGAAGTTGAGGTAGACAATATAATTGTAAGCTGATGATACGGTATGCTGTGGTTTTGGATTATTTATTTGTTGTTTCAGATGACGAAACTTTATCTAATGTAGAAATTGTTCTGCGTAACAAATTGACGTTTTTGGAGTCCATTCTGTTCTTGGCATGTAACTCTGATCTGTGAGTATTACTGCAGGAAGGGAAGTGATCCAGAGAAAATTCGACGATCACAGTTCCTGATAATTCAGTAACCGCTTATTTCAGTAATGCCTTGTTGAATTGCTGTTAAAACGGATGACTGCCAGAACACAGGGGCTTCGTTAGAACCTAATTTAGAGACACTCACGCATCATTTCCTGTGAACACAGGCGCATGGGCCTGTTAACCACAGTTGCTTCGGCATGGAGTTGAAAACCACATCATGACGTTATGTGGTCCGTGCTGCTATTGGGATATTCTTTCTCTCTCTTTGCTTCTCGTGACTTTTAAGTTAAATCACGAATTGCAAAAGGATTCTTCTTGAGTCAAATAGAATAAAACTCAAGCATTCCCCCCTCCCCCATCTCCTCAGAATAACAGTTGATTTTTGTTTTGTCGTAAACACCATGTTTACCGTCGATACGGTGTGGCTGCAACACCGAGGTACTGCCGTAATGTAAACTGCTACACACGCGGTCTGAGATGGTACTGCCGTACTGTAAACTGCTACACACGCGGTCTGAGATGGTACTGCCGTAATGTAAACTGCTACACACGCGGTCTGAGATGGTACTGCCGTAATGTAAACTGCTACACACGCGGTCTGAGATGGTACTGCCGTAATGTAAACTGCTACACACGCGGTCTGAGATGGTACTGCCGTAATGTAAACTGCTACACACGCGGTCTGAGATGGTACTGCCGTAATGTAAACTGCTACACACGCGGTCTGAGATGGTACTGCCGTACTGTAAACTGCTACACACGCGGTCTGAGATGGTACTGCCGTAATGTAAACTGCTACACACGCGGTCTGAGATGGTACTGCCGTACTGTAAACTGCTACACACGCGGTGTGTGATGCCGCAAAAAAGTTTATTTTCAAATAATGTGGTGACACTAACATACTGGTATTTAAAATCCTCAATATCTACTAACATTCAAGAATAATAAGTGCCATAGGACTTTCTCGGATATATGGAAACCTGTAATGACGTTCTTCTGACTGAAAAATGCAAGTCTTTATAGATGTTTTCCCAGTGCTGCATGACAGTGGCCAGCAGTGAGAAGAAAAAAAAAAAAAAAAAAACTTAGGTGTGAAATGTTGGAAAGTGTAACAACATGGATGTCAGGTGTTTGTTATGATCAGCTATTACTGCCTTTCTCTTGGGGAGACAGCATTTGGTCCCGCCCCCATCTGAGTGAACTCCTGAGCGAGAATTTGATTGGATGTTTTGGTGTTCAATTGCATTAAGCACTTGTATGATTGGTTAATCTGTGTGACAAATTTAGTGAATTAGGTGGGGCACTTTTCTGCTGTTATTGGAAGGTAACAAGAAGACTCTACTTGCCCATGTGTGACTAGTAGTCTTATTAAAGCCCTCCACACCACACTGTAACCTCCATGAAACTGAGAACTTAGAAAAGAAATGAAGACACTGGTGGGTTTATGCTCGAACAGCTGTCAGATACTCACGTGCCGCTCAAAGTGCTAAAATCAGATGCTGTCACTTCAGGAATATTATATTAACGATGTGATTGGAAGTGTATTTGATGCTGTTGGTGCTCTCTGTGTGGGATATGCTTTCTTTTATGGACTCTTCGAGATTTCTCAGTGTGTCGTGAATAAAGTGTCCCATAACTTGCCACTTCCTGACAGACTGCTGGGCGGGGCCGGTGTGTCAATCTCTCTGTCAGTGTGATGGCAGGCCATTGGTGGAGCCATCCATCAATCTTCTCTTGCCAGCCATTCATTGGGCAAGCTGTTGATGGGCCCCTCTGCCCATCTGCCTCGATTGTGCTTTAACATGTTACACTTGTGAAACTCGATTCACCTGAATCAGTCGTGTAAAAATTTGTACAATATTGTTATTATTCTGAACAGAAAGAACAGTAATGTTTATAATCCTGGAAAAAGTGTTTATTCATGTGCAAATACAGAATATTCAGAATAAACCTTTATGATTATTATCTGTTGCATAGTCTCCTCTTGCAGTTCTGCCTAATGTCCTTGTGAATGTCGTGATTTTCCTGACCTAGAATGGACTGCGTTTAGTTAAATCTGCAATCTGTTCTCACGCATCTTCCTCCAAACGTGTGTTAAAATGTAGGGGAAGTTAGAAGGTTTCAGTGCAACGCTATCACAGCTTCCCCCGTGTGGAAAAACATCGGCCATCAGTGATGAGAGTTGAAGCAAGTCCAAAGTAAACATTCAGAAAAGAAACGGTAACCATATCTCTCCACAGTTGTTATGACACTGAATTTACCAGCGGGATTAGACATGAAAAACCCTGAAAAGCTTCCGTTTTAGCATGTACAGTAAATCTGATACACTTCTGTAAGTTAATGAAATGTTAGAGCCACTTTCTCGGTAGCAACTGTGGTTTTGCCTCAGAATAAAACACGGAGCCACCTGTGAGAGAGACTTCTACTGACCTCTCCTCACTGCCCCCCAAAGACAAACCACGCTCGTTTTGTTATTTATTACCAACGTAAAAATCGTCCGTTACAATGTAAAGTATACTGCGAGCCTGTGAAGAAACACTTAAATCGTTTGGGTGCTTAGGGGCATTTTAAATATGACCAATTACAACGCCTTTACTATTTATGTTTAATAAAAATGGTCTTTACTGTTGGAAGCACAGCTGGGGTAACGACTAGGCAGAGAGCAATAATATGAAATTACATATTTTACAGACTTGGTGCAGGAAATTGGCCATAACAATAATAACCAAAGCAGTATTAAACCATTCAGAGCCCTCACTATCTCTTTATAAAAACTTGCAATAACATATAACCTATACTGATAAACCATAAAGATTGTAGCATATGTTTATGGGGGATATGGAGGTCAAAACCCATGTCCCGAGCTCTTGGTCGCGAGCTGAGCTCAGTCATTTCACATAACTGGCTCTGGACCAGACAGCTACTGCCTGTTTGACTTCCTGACCTTTCGGCATATCCATTCCCTTGACCTTATCATGCTACAGTACGCACTGTATAGTATGTTCCCAACCACACACTGATTCTGGATTGGCGTTAGCCTTCTGTGCTAAAACATCTTGTCATTAAAAACATTACTGTCCTTCAACAGACCTTCAAGGACATGTGTTCGTTGAGATAAAACATCATGTCTTCCTCGAATGAAGCATTCTGACTCCTCGAAGCGTTGATCCGATCCTGACATGGACGAGTTGTGATGTGAACACGACGTCGGAGCCAGCGCCAACAGACTCGGGGTTTCTGCGTCTGGTTACAAGATGGTCGCAGTCAGTTTACGTTACGAGGGCAGCTTGTTTTCTTTTTGATCGTTAACTGAGCTCCAGCTTGCAGCCTCGTGTCAAAGATCCATATCTGACAGGAGTTCGAAACCCCAGTTGAAGGATAATATAATGTAAATAGAATCATAGGTGGATACAAAACCACCTTTCACAGTTTGATGACTTAACTCGAATGCGCCGCGCAAACGGTCCATTAACTGACTTCACCGGAAAAGGAATGTAATTTTATCCCGCCTCGTCATAACATCGTTATACAGGACGCTTGAATAGCTTGAACAAATACCCTACTTTTCTTTTCCCTCTCGAAGGAATTAATGAATTCATTAAGCAGGGATGAACTCATTGTGGGTGATATGGATGTTGATGGATGGTGACAACCCTTATTATACACAGAGATACACAGTACAAAGTTTGAACGGGCACATGTTTGTTGAGAGGATAAATCTGGAAAGAAAACAACTGGGGGATGATTTGTAAAAACCAACATTCTTGACCTCAACCAACAACAGAAAGACAGGATCAGACCACCAAGGCTTTGATGAGGTTGTGGTTATCCCCAATTGCAAAAACTTGACTCCTAAGTGTAATTTTCAAGAGATTAACATTGTTACTATACCCTATTGATGTTAGCAGCCCCCATTGAAGTCCCATTGTACTTCTACAGGACTGTGGTGAATCTGTGAAGATCCCTCCCCCATTTTTTAGGTCTTGGCTACAGATTTACATTTCAAAGACCTCAAGCTCATTTATTGAGGCCCATCGTATCAACTGCCAGTACCGTCTCTGCAGACCACGTCTGTGGAACTTCAAAACCGTGTGAGATTTGGAGGGAGCCGATGGCTTAAACAAGCTGAAACCAGGAAATGCATTTCAGACTCTTCTTTACGATTGGTCTGTTTTCACGGTCCCTCGCTAATTAAACTGGCGTCTGCTCTCAAGGGCTCATGGTCCCTGCGTGGAGAGTTTCCAGTTATTATTTCAGATTAGATACCGTAAATAGACCAGAATCAGAGGCTGTAAATAGCCAGGATCCCGTAGGCCCAGTCCTTCCTAGCACGTGTAGACCCAGTCCATCAGTCTCTGTGGTTTGCAGTTTGACTTGATGCAGCACAGACAACGCGCATGTCTGACTGCTGGTCTTCTGCTAGCTGATTACGGAGGGTAGCTCTCCCCCTCTTTCCCTGATTTGTTCCATGACGTTCTGGAACTTACCGTCACTGACAGTGTCAACAGAATCTGAGCTGGGATTTTAATGACCGTTAAAGCATGGCACGTTAGAAAAGAAAAAACTTTCAAAATACAACTTATCTACAATGCTGTCTGCCATTGATAGGCCGTTCCATGTAACATTCTGTTCAACAGAAAGACACACCTGGAAAAGGTGAAGGCTTAAACTATAGCATGTTTATGGCGGAGCGTTCAGCAGGGGCCATAAACCTCCCGTTGCGCCTCTCTTCTCCTCCCAATGTGGCTTTTATTTCAGTTCCTCATCCACCTGCACAACACCCCGAACCTCGCCGCGCCAGGCAACAGGTCTGGGAGTAGAAAAGTCGAAAAACTAAGTTAGTGACTCATCTGCTGGTCATTTGAACATGCACTTTGGTGTAATCGCTGCAGTCTGGTAGCACTCCTTTTTGATCTCCCTTTCATGTCTGTCCGTCTTGAAAGCCAGTCGTGGGCCCTGGTTGTATCTGGAAAACAGAGAAATGCCGCGGGCAGATGTGGACGTGTTACGCCTCATTGACTGGTACTCGCACGTCAACTCTCCTCCCTGGCATTACACACACAGAGGCCCTGAGGGAGAGGGACGAGAGAGGACGAGAGAGGCAGAGGAGAGAGGAGAGGGAGAGGAGAGAGGGGAGAGAGGGAGAGGAGAGAGGAGAGAGGGAGAGGAGAGAGGGAGAGAGGGAGAGGAGAGGGAGAGAGGGAGAGGGAGGGAGGGAGGGGAAAGACACAGGAGAGAGGGAGAAGAGAGAGGGAAAGAGAAGAGAGGGCGAGGAGAGGAGAGGGAGAGGGAGGGAGAGAGAGGGAGGGAGGGAGGGGAAAGACACAGGAGAGAGGGAGAAGAGAGAGGGAAAGAGAAGAGAGGGCGAGGAGAGGGAGAGGAGGGAGAGAGAGAGAGAGGCGAGGAGAGGAGAGGAGGGAGAGAGAGGAGAGAGGAGAGGGGAGAGAGAGGAGAGGGAGAGGAGAGAGAGGGGAGAGAGAGAGGGGAGAGAGAGAGGGGAGAGGGAGAGGAGAGAGAGAGAGGGGAGAGGGAGAGGAGAGAAAGGGAGAGGAGAGAGAGGGAGAGGAGAGAGAGGGAGAGGGAGAGGGGAGAGAGCTCTACTTCCTAACGGAATGTGACCACTATAAAGAAATTCGAACCACATACTTCCCCAAAATTACAAACATATACAAGGAATTTTAAAATTTTACAAATAGAGAGAGACTGGTTTATTTATTGAGAGAAAAACCTAACTGCTGTATTTTAGCAGCAAAGTATGTATCAGCCTGTCATAGCCTTAAGGACAGCCACATTGAGAACAATGTATAAAGTGTCAAACATAACATGTTTTCATTTTTGTTTCAATTTTACTATAATGACTTTTTGTAAGCACTTTCAAATCTATTATTATTATATGACCTGGTGTATGTGCGTATGTATGGGTATATATGTGTGTACATATACACGTGTGTGTGTATGTACATGTGTGTATGCGTATATATGTGTGTGTGTGTGTATCTATTTAATTATTTAATTATTTGTCCTACTGATTATTGGCCAACATTAATAATATACCAAATAATAATAACATGGATACAAAGTTGTATACCTGTGTGGTGTAGAGAGAGGAAGAGAGAGAGAGAGGAGAGAGGGAGGGAGAGAGATAGGAGAGGAGAGAGGGAGGGAGAGAGAGGAGAGAGAGAGGAGAGAGAGGGAGAGGAGAGAGAGGGACAGAGAGGGAGGGGAGAGAGAGGGACAGAGAGGGAGGGGAGAGAGAGGGACAGAGAGGGAGGGGACAGAGAGGGAGAGGAGAGAGGGAGAGAAGGAAGGCTAGGGAAGGAGAGGTAAAGAGAGGGAGAGGGAGAGAGGGGGGGAGTGAAAAGGAACAAAAAAATGACAGAAAGAGAGAGAGAGAGATGTTACAGTATAAGATGTACAGAGCAAGATATATAAAACCGTATATTGCATAAGATGGATGTGTGACACATCACTAAGCAGCAGGCAGATTCAGAACGTTCACGCATGCGGACCTGAGGGACCCACAGGTGGACACACCTCACAGAGCAACACACAGACCTCCTGGAGGGAGGAACAGAGACCTCCTGGAGGGAGGAACAGAGACCGAGCCCGGTGAGTTATCCACCCAGCTGGGAGACACAGGCGTGTGACTGCAACAGGAGTCAGCATATCTGCCGTGTGTAAGGATATTACCATGTCCATGATTAAGGTCTGAAGCCTCCCGTCCTGTCAGGAAGCAGTCTGCCTGCTCAGATAAAGATTGTCTGACACGATATCTTTGTTTACAATGTCTGGCCTCCACAATGAGATGCCAAACAGATGCTTGTTTAGAAGCCACACACACACAAACTCCTACACATCCTACAACTTACACACTCATCAACTCAGGCACACACTACTTCAGTGAAGTGCAGTGCTGACTCATACACAAAGCACAACTTCACACCCCCGCCACGGCAGGACACTCACGCGAACACACAACGCCCACACACACACACACACACACACAACGCCCACACACACACACACACACACAATGCCCCCCACACACACACACAACGCCCACACACACACACACACCTGCTGAGCAAAACAACAACAGGAGAAAACGAACACTTTCAGAAAACCTCTGAAAGCGGCAATCAAAATATTGGTACAGTTCGAATTATGTGTTTGCAGTCATTAGTTTGTGTGGAACAATGAGAGTATATAATTGGACGGTAAATGAACATGCAGGCTTAGTTTATGTAGTTGTTTTTTGGGGGAGGGGGGAGGACACGGTTGGGTTAGGGTTATGTAACATCTCTGATGAGGGACACAATGAGAGAAGCGGAGAGTAGGCACACACACACACACTTACACACATATATCTCTCGTACGCGTGTGTCTGGGGTGTGTGTCACGGGAGGTCAAATGGTGGTCCGGGTAATTTGACACAGATGAAACCTAACCCCATTCCAGGGGACCGCCGCGACCAGACGGTTCAAAGCTGCAGGAAATCTATTAGCACCTGGTGTGATTCCCTCCCCCTTTCTCCCTCCCTCCCTCCCCCCATCTCACCTCTCCCCTCCCCACTCCAGTTAATAAAGCCACACAGGGCCAACGAATACCCACCGTGCCACTAAAGAGAGAGAGAGTGTGTGTTTGTGTGTGTAAGCGTGCATGTGAGTGTGAATACTTGTGCATCTTTAAACATGATATACTTCTGTGCATGTGTAAGCACACACGCGTGCGCGTGTGGCTAATTTATCTAGACCTGTACTCTTGGACACGTGGGGCCAGTTAGCGATGAATGAGGTGACAGACGCCCATGCAGCTGCCTGAAACAGCAACAAGGACACTTCAGTCCATTCTCCATCCCAGCCTAGCCTAGCCCGTTCCAGCCCCTCCACACCTCATTCAGTCCAGTCCATCCTCCATCCCAGCCTAGCCTAGCCCAGCCCCTCCACACCTCATTCAGTCCAGTCCATCCTCCATCCCAGCCTAGCCTAGCCCAGCCCCTCCACACCTCATTCAGTCCAGTCCATTCTCCATCCCAGCCGAGGCCTAGCCCAGCCCCTCCACACCTCATTCAGTCCAGTCCATCCTCCATCCCAGCCTAGCCTAAGTCCACCCTAGCCCAACCCAGCTCAGTGACCCACACCTAGTTCAGTCCAGTCCAGACTCCAGACGGTTCTTCAAACTAAAGGCACGTTTAACCACCGAGGAGGCCTACCACTTGAGGTGTGATTACGTAAGCGGAAAGTTACTTTAGATTCCTCCCCCCAAAAACAATCGTTCAGTTGGTTGGCATTATCTTGGGTGTTTATTTTAGTTTTAGGTGTTGACTGTGACTGGTACAGAAGAAGGCTTGCCTCAAAGCCTATACCAGAGCAACCTACATCAACCACCCGTAACAAATTGATCCCTCTACTACTTTGACATACATTAAACCACGCAAAATATCCCTGCCAAATTGTCCCAAAATGCCACAGCCGGTTCATTGAGTTTACCTCATCCAAATCCTTGCTAAACCAATTAGCGTCAAGCCTTCCAGGTTAACAGTGCCGCACCGGAGCGACGTTGTAGCCTACACTACTTCGTTCCTCCTCTTAAACTGGCTCAGCTGAGTCAACTGGGCCGGGCGTTTGGTCGGCTGGTCGCTTGCTTGTGTCCGAGAGGTTCAACCTAATTGGATTTATGTGCGGGAATGTTTTCCAAAGCCGCACTTGTGAAATACCTTCACATCTGCAGGCTATTAACGGCGGACATGCAAGCGCACAACGGAGAGGAAGGTCCCTGCGCGCCTTGATTCATAGAACTGCTGCGCTGCCCTCGTATCTCGACCCCCAGATAGGCTCTCTGCAGTGTCGGTAAACTGAAGTGCCGTGAAACCTTGAACTACCTTTCTTTACCGCTCTCTTTCTCTGTTGCATCCACTTGACAGTATCTTACGTCCTCATTAGTGAACGTCTCTGAATTCTCTCTTAGTCTGCGTGTCAATCTTTTCCTCTGTCCGTGAGGCGTTCGCCCTTCTACCGTTTGTCTTCTCTATTGCCCCTCTTAATGCTTATTTATTTTTGTATTTTTTTACCACTTGTTTCACCACTTTCCTAAGCGAACGATGTTATTGTTCAGCTCTTTCAAACAGTGGACAGAGAGACTAGTGTGTCTGCGTGTGTGGGGTCAATCAACCTCCCGACCCCTCATCCGTCATTTGCGAGGGGAAAAAGCACCCACATAATTGGGTGAAAGTGTTGTGGGTTAGGGGGTTAGGGATGTGGAGTGGAAGGGCGTTGTTATTTTCACATCAAGGAGGGTCAGAGGTGAAAAAGAGATTAGCTACACCAACTAGGCCTACCCCCCACTCTGTAAACATTCAGAGTACTTACAACTTTTGCTGAAAACGATAACTATTTGAGTAATCTCAGCAATTTCTTTCAGTAAATAGTTATTCATACAATCGTTTACTTGATTCAAGTAATCGTTTCTCTTTTTTTCTTTTTTTGTGTGTGTGTGTGTTTAGGTCTGTGTCCTGTTAGCAGTTATAGGTGGTGTGCGTGCGTGCATCCAGCAGGTGCTGACAGGACCTTGCCTTGGGAGCGGGTGTTCCACCCTCCCTGGTACCATGGTAACACCAGCCATCACTCTGGTACTCCCTTGTACCCTCTCTCTCTTTCCCTCTCTTTCTCTTTCCCGCTCTCTTCCCTCTCTCTCTCTCTTTGTCTCACTCACGAACACAACCACACTCGTACTCTTGGTGCCCCTCTCCTGTCCACACCTGTCCGCTTAGCTCAGAATTTACTGGACTGTGTGTGTGTAGCTACAATGTGCCTTTGTGGATCAATGTTTGTGTTTCTATGTGTTGTTATTTAAATAATTTTAACATGGTAAAGGTCGGATTCAGCAACGGTTGTTATTGTAGAGGGGAAATCGTATTTTCCTTTGTGTCCACTATCATTCGTATGTATCTGGATAAGCAGTTCCACAATTTATGGTGACATATCATATATCAATCTCATACTTTCCCCCTCAACTTTCAAACTTCGTTTATAGTGAGCCATTTCAAATCACACGGGACAGGGCTGAATCTTAGAAAAGTTTGAATCATTTAACTCCAAGACAAGTTTGACGTCTGTTTTTCTCCTTTCCTCACTCTTGATTGACGTTGCCAGGGTGACACGCGCCCTGAGCTGCGCACCTTCGCACCTGCCTCCTCGTGGCTCTGGCTGCGGTTCGCCCCAGCAGACACACACACACATGCGCGCTGGTACTTTTTCTGCGCTCATTTAAACAAACTTAAACTGCCAGCGCACGAATCTAAAGGAAAACGGACCTTGAAAAAGATTGAAATAACCTGCAAGCGGCTTAACGAGACCGGACCGTGCGTCTGCTTTCGCTTTCTTCGTCTTCTTTCTCTCGCGCTCTCTCTCTCGAGGGCTCTTACCGCCGCCAGTTAACATATAGAATATCTTTATTGTCATTGTACACTGTACAACGAAATTGGAGGCAATCCTCCTCAGGTGCATTGAATAAATACACCTTTAGTTGTATTTAGTTTATAAAATAAGATAAAAATTGTAAAAGATTAAGGCTATAAGTTCAAACACAAACACACATCCATCACATTCCACTATTGCACAGCTCCCTAAAATTGCACATAAAAAAATCAATTTAAAAAACGGCCGAAGTGTGGGTTAGTGTGGATTTCCTGTCAAAAAACGATAGTGCCCTCCACGGGGTTCGTGTCCAGACCTCAGGAACACTTAGTTAAACAAAAAAAACAGCAGGCTGGTACATAAATGGGATTGCTTCCAGCTGCCTACTTCATCCCAGCCACACCAAAAGCACACGCAGTGGCGCGTGGCTTTGAGTGGCCGAGTTGTCCTCATCGCGTTCCTCGTGGGATGTTCAGAACAAGCTGGTCAGACATTCTAATCTAAACAGGTCTGGATTTTACACTTTGTCATCACGTCGTTTGACAATAGAATAACTCTCATTAGATTGGAGATTGGAGACAGATATATGATACAAAAGCTGTCATGTATGGGTGCAAGGTGACCAGATTTTATCTCTCACAGAATCTGATGGCAACGCGAAAGTGCCACAATATAAAACCAGCACTTTTTGTTGAGTAGGTCGTGTTATGGAAATGTGTCTGCATAGCTCCTAAGCGTAGCTGTACGAATGTCTGAATGTAGGGATACATTCTTTTTGGTATAGTTTTATAAAAGAATAATCTATAACCATTTCTAAGGCTGGTTACATGACTTGTTGTGTTTAGTCCCAGTGTGCTCCTCACTGTTAACCGGGGTTTGTGCGTTTGGCAGCGGCAACAGGTCCTCTGGGACCGTAATCACTTCTCTGCATACTGTTCCTTTTATGCATGTGTGCAAATCCGCCCATCTGCGTTTGTAGTTAAGACTCAAGTCAGAGCGGAGTAGAGGAGAGACATAAAGGGGAGGTTCAAGGGGAATTGTTTAAAGTCTTATCATCGGAACTGGGGGACCCTGCGCTCAAATGCGTCTTATGACACCGACATGTATCGTCTGCACACACAGTTCATTGCTCCAAGGGGAAGTGACATGCATCCGGTTTGGCATCACCCCATGCTGCTTGGATAAACAAATTGACAAACGCACTTTGCGCGAGGCGGTCGACGGGACGAGAGAGTGCAGTAAAAGTGCAATTTAATTGCTCCGAAAGTGGGGGGAGGGGAGACGGGGGGGGGGGGATAAAACGGGGTTGACGAGGGGTTGAACCAAGGACGGCTGCGTGGCTGCGTGGAAGGCTGTTCCTGTTAATCACAGATTGGTCCTTATAAACAGGTAGAGCCACAGAGAGGAAGACACATCGTTCAGCTCAACGCAAACTGTCGGATTAGCCAGTGATACCAAACATGAAGCCAAACATCATGTGGATGTACAACGCGCTCCTGTGTCTCCTGCTCGCCGTGAATGCAGGTAAACTGACACGAATGAACAGGTTCGAATAGAATCTAGGCTAGGATTCTATGCGTTATGCGTAATTTGGAGTGACTTGAGTCGCTTGAGTCGCTTTGAGCGCTATTTTCATTCATTGTTGATTGCTTGTGAATTGTACCGGTTTCTTCGATAGTTAAACTTGATTACACTGCAATTACACTTTCAACTTGATTTAACAGTACGTTAATTTGGGTAGCCTATGTACAAACGGGTCACCTTAATTGAAGTAAGGTGGCATAGTCGATTTTTTTTATTAGTTTAGAGTCCCCAATTCCAAAGTAGTCGTGCTGAGAAGGATAATGGTCAGCAATGCTTTGCCTTGGAGGTCGTGTGTGGGTGTGGATGTTTGTGTGTGGCAAAGTTCCCATAGAGTATCAAACGTTGTAAACCTTTTGCTGCTGTAATGTACCATGGGTTAAGTTAAAACATAATTCATATTGTATCATTACATATACTTTGTGTCAATGTAATTTGAATTCATTTAAACCCAGTTGTTAAGCTAGGCCTATGTTCATTTTCAGTTCAGAAAATATTTAAAAGGGAACCGTGATGAAATATACAATGAGACTTATTCACTCATTAACATATTGGCGAGTTTTTGAGAAATATCAAAATGAAACATAGAAAAATGAAATATAAAAAATGTATCATCAAAGTATTTTGGTGTAATGCAGCCGCTAGCACTCAATGCATGCGTCATGCATTCCAAATGCGTAAAGGGCAGTTTTAGCCGCAAAAGGACAATTTAAGCTGGAACATTTTACCGTCGATGCTTTTGAAGCGCATCTGCTGATGTGAAGGCTTTGTCATAAACTTTTTTTATATAGGTCATGGTCATTTCAGTAATAAGTCTATTAACATCTGTGGAACGATAATGCATAGCTACTGGGCAGATGACGGGCTGCTACATATTTCAGATAATTCATGTTAGTCAGGCAGAGGCTGAAAACTCACTAAAGTACCACAGCACGTGGCACATGACCTGTACGTTGTAGTCCAAATCTCGTGCACGGGATCCGTGTCTTTACCTTGGTAGAGCTCAGGGTGCACATGCGCATGATGCACCCCTTCCCCGAGGAATCCATGCGCGTGCAGGCAGAGCGCGAAACATCTGGCTAAATTCCCGAGGTCCACATTTCTCGATTGCAAGTGTTCACTGGAACAGATGCGTATGCAAATTCCAGACAATGGCACACCTTTAACCTGTTTCCTAGCTGGTTCAAGAGGAGATGCGGTTTATTGGATACAGTTCCTCGTTGCAAAAAAAAAAAACGTGAAAGGTTTTAAATAGTCACGGTAACAAGCTGAATACGTTTATTATGGTAATAATACCTTTCTAAGTTCGATAAAATCTAGAACATCGGCGAGATAACGGGAGTAGGAACGTCTGACTGGAAGAGAGGAAGAGACTAAATGTTGAGGTGTAATTGTGCGGCCTGGAGAGACATGAATGTTAAAACAACAGCGTGATGAGTGCCAGATGTGGTCCGAACCAGCCCTAACCTTAATAATGTGTCCTCCTAAACCATCCTCCACCGCGGAGGAACTTTTTAGGTAACGCCGCTTAAATCGTAACCCTACAAAGTGTTTCTAAACACATACACAAACACACTGTCTGATTTGAGTTCACTTGCATTTTTGTGAAAACAAAAACCGGAAACTAATCATGATTTACCATTCTCCGCTTGCCACTAATTATAAAGAAATGGTTACAATAACCACAAGAACCTTATGAACATGCAGCGATGACGTTTGAAAATGATTCCATCCATCGTCATGTCACAAGTATAATTGTTAGGTTTCTTGATCACAGTTATGAAAACCATCTAGGGGTATGGGTGTGTGTAGCCTATGTATTCCCTAAGGAGATGACTGCACATTTTGAGTTTACACTGAACTTTGCAGGGTTTAATTTGGTCTTACACAGTACAGTCCAGAAGTACATGGAACTACAGTATGTGAATGTCATCAGCTTGCTCCCGGGGACTCATGTTACTGTGTGTCAGGTGGATCTGGAGACTGCCTGTGCTGAGTAAGGGAGTTGAAGTATAGAGCGGATCTTGTGACCTACTTGGCTTATAAAATACCGCTACATCATCACTGGCATCTACATGACTCTGGCTGTGGTATCAGCTGGCGAAAGCGTGTCTCTCTTCCAGTGTGGATCAGTTCTCCAAGGAAATCTTTGAGATTTTTTTCTGAAAATCCTGAAAGGAAATTCTGGGAAAAGGGCGGTTAGTTTGTGGTAGACGAGTCATCCACCTGGACACACGTTTTAGAAACGACAAAGACTGTAGATAAACACAAGTCCGATCACCACAAAACCACTAAAACACAAATAGACGAAGAAAATAAACATCGCTTCTATATCACCTGTGCAATATTGCTACGACTTGCAGTTTGACAGCATGCAGTATTCTAAGTGTCGCAGGAAACTGTGTCGACCAAGCTTGTTGATGCTTAACGGTCCTCTCTGCGCCCCGGTCCAGAGAGGAGGGGGAAGGGGAGGCAGGGGACCCTCCAGAGGTACCAGAAGAGGGACGACACGGCCCTCCTGTGTCCCAGCTGCCCTCCTCCCGTCCTGGTGAAGAACTCCTCCTCCAGGGAGCACTGTGCCCGCAAGTGCAGCCGCAGCAGGAAGTCCCTGACCTGCAGGTGAGCTGAGCAGAGAACACTCACACTCACACACTCATTCAAACAGTCTCACACTCACGTACACACACTCATTCACACAAACACACACAGAGATTTGGTGTAATTAATTATTTTCAATCGAACAGGTGAATTTGCAGACACTTTGAGATGTTTAGTTCTTTGCATGAATACTCTCTCCCATACAACACACACACACAGGCAGGGTTACACACACAAACACACACACACATGAAAGGATAGTGATGAGTATAGTTGGGCCTTTTATAATGTCCCTCCACACCCTTCTACCCCTTCCCTACCAACACCTTATATCTGAATGGATGTGCATCTCCACTGATCACTGTCTCATGGATGTGCATCTCCACTGATCACGGTCTCAGGGATGTGCATCTCCACTGATCACTGTCTCAGGGATGTGCATCTCCACTGATCACTGTCTCATGGATGTGCATCTCCACTGATCACTGTCTCATGGATGTGCATCTCCACTGATCACTGTCTCAGGGATGTGCATCTCCACTGATCACTGTCTCAGGGATGTGCATCTCCACTGATCACTGTCTCAGGGATGTGCATCTCCACTTGGATCACTGTCCTCAGGGATGTGCATCTCCACTGATCACTGTCTCATGGATGTGCATCTCCACTGATCACTGTCTCATGGATGTCATCTCCACTGATCACTGTCATTCAGGGATGTGCATCTCCACTGATCACTGTCCTCAGGGATGTGCATCTCCACTGATCACTGTCTCAGGATGTGCATCTCCACTGATCACTGTCTCAGGATGGTGCATCTCCACTGATCACTGTCTCATGATGTGCATCTCCACTGATCACTGTCTCATGGATGTGCATCTCCACTGATCACTGTTTCAGGGATGTGCATCTCCACTGATCACTGTCTCATGGATGTGCATCTCCACTGATCACTGTGTCATCTGTTTTCCCAGAGGGTTCTCCTTCGAAAACCACACAGGGAAATGTTTCCTTCTTCCTTACGACCGCTACAGCACCGGAGCCACCAAGGAACACAAGACAAAACACGGACCTGTATGAGAAGAAAGGTAAACAGGATTGTTGACTTCCACATCTGTCTCTGGTTTTTCACTCCCCCCCCCCCCCCCACACCCTTCTGAAGATCATCAGAATGCGAGATGTGGAAAAAGGAGAAGGGGAGGGGGGAATGTAAACTGGAAGAGATGTCTTAGTTGAGTTTGTTTGCAGCGATGGTTGTTGGTGTTGCGTGTCCTGTTGGATCCGTAATCTCTCTGCCCTGTTGACAGAGCACTCGTTTTATAACCGTGGCGATGAGAGATGCACTCACCCAGCATGCGTCCGTACTCATGCAGGGCGTAAACAAAGGCCCAGTTGCTTACAGTAACGACCTGTGGTTGTGTAAGCCAGACCTGGGAGAATCCCAAAATCAATGTACTCAAAGTCTTCAGTGACATTTAATGAACTTCAGGGAGACGATTTCTCTGGAATTTCTTTTGAATCCTCTTTAGTGGTGACCTTTCTGTGTGTGGCTGTCTGTCTTGGCTGCTATGTAGATTACGTGAGGAATTGTATTCTCGGTTCGGGGGAGAAATACAGAGGAGGACTCGCTGAGACCAAGAGCAACATCTCCTGTCAAGCCTGGGCAACCAAGTACCCTCACGAGCCTCGTCTTGAGTAAGCTATTTTACATTTGAAACTTTCTCTTTTATGATTTCTGTACTTGCTTGAACGTACTTCATCTTTGCTTAATGGAATATCTAATGCCGTTAATGTCTGCTTACTTACGGTACAGTGTGTTTGTCTAATGTGTACTTCGAGATATGAAGAAAATATAGATATTTGATGCTGGTGCAGCTGTGCCCTGTACATTGAACTACATTTCCCACCATGCCACCACCAAGACACGTTACCCCTAACCCTAATGTAACATGTGGGCTTCTGAGAAGTCGGGGACATGATTCAGACAGACAGGTAGGAAGTTTAAAAGATGTTGGAGTTGAAAGCGACAGTGTTATCAGTTACTAAACGAGGCCTGTTTCCAGGGTAAGCAGAGCAAGATGAGAGAGAAGCAGATGATCCTGAGCCAGGATCTTGTTAGCAGCGTTCGTTAGTTATGAGGCGTTTTAACAGCCACACGTGGGTGGAGGAGAGATGGGGGGCTAAACAAAAGGTTTAGAGAAGGACAGAGAGAGAGTGGGAGAGGGGGTGAGAAAGAGAGGGTGTGTGTGAGACAGAGAGAGAGAGACACACAGAGAGAGACACGCAGAGAGGGAGAGAGAGGGAGGGAGAGAGAGAGAGAGGGAGGGAGAGAGAGAGAGAGAGAGACAGAGAGAGAGAGAGGGGGAGAGAGAGAGAGAGAGGGAGAGAGAGAGAGAGAGGGGGAGAGAGAGGGAGAGAGAGGGGGAGAGAGAGAGAGAGAGAGAGAGAGAGGGGAGAGAGAGAGAGAGAGAGAGAGGGAGGGAGGGAGGGAGGGAGGGAGAGAGAGAGAGAGAGAGAGAGAGAGAGAGAGAGGGAGGGTGCAAAGATTTATAGACTGAAGTCATGTTCTGTCTGTTCTCCAGCTGAGCTCACAAAGCCACAGACAGGAGAAAAAACGAGGCCCCAGCCCAGATGAAAACCCAGGGCTGGTTCTGGCCTCCCCCAGGACACCTTGACTCCCCCTTCCTCCCCCTAATCCTCCTCCTCCCCCTAATCCTCCCCCTCCTCTCCTCCTCTCCCTTCTCTCCTCCTCTCCCTTCTCTCCTCCTTCTCCTCCTCCTCCTCCTCCTCTCCTCCTCCTCTCCCTTTTCTCCTCCTCTCCCTTCTCTCCTCCTCCCCCTCCCTCTCCTCCTCCTCCTCTCCTATTCTTGATCAGACCATGGATTATTCATGCACACAGTCGGATACCATGAGTCAGATACACACAGACGTGGGCACATGGAACCAAACACACAGGAAGCATACGCAATACGTTTGAAAGACACACACACACACACACACTGCTATGTGTGTAGAGCTACACATCCCTCGCTACACAAAAGCCTCCAACGCTGGCCTCTCCAGACCTCCTTCCTCTGATGCTGAATGTTCCATCATGGGTTGACACGTTGGTTCAAGACCTCCTTATTTGAAGACTTACAGAATATCCTGCAACACTAACCCCAACACCTGGCTGGAAAACACTCCCTGACCTTCCTCCTGCTGTCCTTGTAGTGAGAGAAGACAAAGAGAGAGACATGGAGAGAGGAGAGAGAGAGAGACAGAGTGAAGACAGACAGAGAGAGAGGAGAGTGAGAAAGAGAGACAGAGAGAGTAAGAGAGACAAAGAAAGACAGAGAAGAGAGACAGAGAGAGAATTATTGTAAAGTAAACCAACGTTTCAGGATTACAGGCCTAATGAACCTGTCTCGTTTGGCCTTTGAATGACTGTTAGTTTTACGGTTGACCGATCACTGGAGCGCCATGCTTATTTTTCTGGCGGTTTCCTTCCAAGAATAAGACTGTCTGCTGCGCATTCAAGTGAGTCATTTTAACTGCGTCTCTTTTTAAGATGTATTCTGAGGTCGCAAAAACATTTCTGGAAGTAACGATGGGTTGAGGTTGTTCTCAGGTATCCCAGTGGCTTGTAAAAGGAGTTGGCATCATTTAAGCATCTTTCAGGCTTCAGTTTACTCCAGGTGCTTGTTGAGTTGTTGCAGATCACTGGTTTGGATAAAACTCACAAAATGCGATGGTGAGTCTGTGTGTTTGCGTCTGAAAGCAAAGCACATGTGAACAGCGGCTGCCTGTGCACCGTGGGGAATGCTCTTTGGCAGAGACACGAATAGCTGGCTAACATCTGTTAGCACAACATCATTACAGGCTAGCTCCATACCTCTTTACATGCTCACACTGAAACTGACCAGATGCTTTGGAAACTCAGAAAGGATTTTCATCCAATGTATTAAACAGTGATTAGAAGGAAAAATCCATAACTTATATTAACTGGTCTCAAGATGTACACATCTGAGCTCACAGATAACAAGACAGAGTTTGGGGGGAAAATCCATCCCTCAAACCCAAGTCCATATTCCCTGGCCTGTCCTGTAAGAGATCCAAGAATGCACCTCAAGCAGCCTCTAAGCTTTAGGGCTTTAGAGTCTATACTTTAGACTCTAAAGTGACTGTTTGGATAAAACAATGGTTGTTTGCAGCAGGGGGCTTGGGTCTGTGTGAAGGGTGATCGGTTCACTGCTCAGCTTCCAACCAAATCCCCAATCTTGAGCTTTAAAGTCAAATGGGCAAAGTGAGTTTCCTGAGACTTTCTCTGTGTGTGGGGTTGAGTGATGTTGTGCATTAGCGCAGCTCTGTGGAAGCCCTGGGGCTAAGGGGGGACAGGGCATCAGCCCTCCCCAGAGACGGTGCCCTGGAGCTGGGGTGAGACTGACTGAGGTTGGGCTGATGGGAAGAATCTGGTTTCTTTTCTGTTTCCATCAAACCATTTTTTCTTCTTTTTCATTCTGTCTTTCTCATCTGTTTCGGTCTCATTCTTTCTCCTCTTTCAATCCCCCTTTTTCTCTCCCTGGGTGGGAAGGGTTTGGGTGGGGGCTGGAGGGCTGGAGGGCTGGGAAGTGGGGATGGTGAGGTGGGGGTGAGGTGGGGGGAGGAAGGGATGGGGTGTTGACATGCCAGCTTTTCATCATCCAGCTTTCTAGAAGATGAATTGCACACGGTGTTCATTTATGTGGTGCCGTCCCCATTCCTCCAGCGGCTCCTCATGATGTTCCTCCTCAGCAAGGTGTGTCCACAACGCAGCGAGCAGAAGAGAAGGATTATGTTTGAATGTGTGAAGTCAGCCTGAAGACATGCTGTTTGGACTGCTGCTAGTGATTGGTACAGTGGTCATGTGAGGATCCCTGTTGCGAGATTCTATAGTGTAGCGAGAACAGGCTGTTTTATAGACTGTCGTAGATTCTTTGGCCGATGCACAACTGAGAATGGAAAATAAGACAGATTGGAGATTCAAGGAGACACAGAGGGATTCAGTACTCAGCTCACACTGAAGGAATCTTTACTTTTTTATATACCAGACATTTTTCTCTTTTTGAAGTAACACCATGCATCTTTTATGGAACCAAATCCACATAAAAGCACACATTTGTCAAACTCCCAGCGGTGTATTTTTTAAATATATATAAAGATTTGACTGTATTTTTTGTGTTTTTTTTTTTTTACTTCATCAGATTCCAGAAGGCGAAGAGAGGCAAAGACTTGAGGGACAACTTCTGTCGTAACCCTGACAACCACACCAGCGGGCCGTGGTGCTACACAGTCGATCCTAAGATCAGATTCGAGTCATGTGGTCTTCCACAGTGCTCTGATGGTAACTACTGAGTATCCATCCATCCAAACATCCATACATCCATCCACACATCCATACATCCATCCAAACATCCATACATCCATCCAAACATCTATACATCTATACATCCATCCATACATCCATACATCCAAACATCCATACATCCATCAACACATCCAAAAATCCACAGTATCAGTCTATCTATCCATCTATTTATTGATCTATCTATCCTTCAATCCATCTATTTACTGATCTATCCATCCATCTATTTGGATGTGAAGTGATAAAACGATCGATCAAAGTCAATTGATTGATGGATAGTTCCATCGATCCGCCTGCCTGGAAGCAGAGCTGTGCTGAGGCTGTGGTTGCGTTTGCAGTGGAGTGCGTGCGCTGTAACGGGGAGGACTACCAGGGGCCGATGGACCACACCGAGACCGGCAAGGAGTGCCAGAGATGGGACTCCATGAAGCCCCACAGACATCACTACCTCCCCAAGAAGTACGCTCAGGAACTAGGCTTCAACTGAAACAGAAAGGGCCTGTTTGTTTACAGAAAACGGCGTGTGTGGTGTGTGTGTGGTGTGTGTGTGTGTGTGTGTGTGTGTTGTGTGTGTGTGTGTGGTGTGTGTGTGTGGTGTGTGTGTGTGGTGTGTGTGAGGGCAGCAGTGAGAGATAGGGAGAAACAACCTAGGAGGATGAAAACCATGTTGACAGTTTGCTCTTTTGCAGCAAATTGGATGTTGAAAATTGACCTTGAGCTTGACTTTGGCTGTCTGATTTACATCATGCGTCATGATAACCCCCTCTCTTCCTCCTCACTCCTTCTCTTCCTACCTCGATCACCCCTCTCTCCTCTCTCGGTATGTACCTACCTCGATCACCCCTCTCTCCTCTCCAGGTATCCTGACAAAGGTCTGAACGACAACTACTGTCGCAACCCTGACGGGCGTGAGCGTCCCTGGTGCTTCACCATGGAGACCAGCAGGACGTGGGAGTACTGCAACATCACCGCCTGCGGTGAGTCTGATCTCCTCTGGTTGTCTGAGACACAGAGGTCAAACGAGGCTGTCTGAGACACAGAGGTCAAACGAGGGGTGACCTGGTAGTTGACCAGATCAGTGAGTGTACCGTGTAGGCTGAGGCTTAGTGCAGTGGCCTGGGTTCGAATCTCGCCTGGGTCCTTTGCTGAATGTCTTTCCCTGTCTCTCTCTCTCTGCCTGTCCTGTCACACTTCAGTTAGAACTGTCCATTAAAGCATAACACACATGTCTTTAAAAAGATTGAAATGATTTGTTTGAGCGTGATGCTTGTTGGTGAAGGTGTGTGTCTTTGAGTTGTGTTGTGAAGGTTGAGGAGAGGTTGAGGGTGATGTAACCGTTCCTGTAAAAAGAGTCAACTTTTCTGCTGTCTGCTTAGGAACACACATTTATACCGACCACACACACACACACACACACACACACACACACAAACACACAATCCTAAACCTCATTAATGCAGTGGCACAGCTTTTTCATGTGTATGTATGTGAGAAGAGGCCTTGAGCAAACCTGACCAATCCCATGCAACTTACTCACACTCTGCATTCCCAAATCCCTTTGAACATAATAGTCTACAAACACACACGCACACACACACACACACACACTGACGACCTTCCACAACACACACACACACACACACACGCTCTCACAATCCACAGTCCATTCAGAGCTTCAGGCAACGCAGCAGTAATGCGACTGAGCACCAACCAGGCCTGCACAGAGAGAGGAGCCTGTTGAGGCTTCGCCAGCACGCTCAGCCGGGTGCACGGTCTGTTTCAGGGAGTTAGCTGGAGGTTCGGGGCCGCCGGAGCTCTTGTCAGAAGGGGAGCAGAGGCTGTGGTTTCCGTGGGTAACAAGACCAGTGGAAGATGCCTCGTCTTTATTTCCTCTCGCCGTTTAATGTGGTTCTCGTCTGCAGCACATTTACCTCGTTCAGGGGCAAATCGTCTGTAAAGGAAGGAGGATGATATATCAGGGTCAGGCATGTCTTCTATTGAGACCACTCGATCGAAAAAGTGCAGATGAGTGAAGGGTGGATTCTGAAGCAGTTACAGACGCAGGGACACTCGAGGCTGCATGTTCAGAATTAGAGTTCACCTATTCTTGCAACATATCGTGTGTTGAGATCAGACAGATGGAGGTTTTGCTTGCTTCTTAGAAAGACTTGGATTTCAGGTGAAGAGTTCGGGGGAGAGAGTGAGGAATTGTGTGGGTGTGGATGTGTGTGTGTGTGTGTGTGTGGGGGGGGGGGGGCAGCAGTGAGAGAGGGAGTAAGAGAGCAGAAGACAACGAAGGAGGATGAAAACCATGTTGACAGTTTGCTCTTTTTCAGCAAATAGGATGTTGAAAATTGACCTTGAGCTAGAGCTTATCCGGCTGATTTACAACGAGGGAGGGAACTCAATTTGTCCAGATGTTTTCTTCAGTGTCGTCCCTAGTAAGATAATACCACTGACCTGAAGATAAAGATACTAGCATTCTTTAGGTTAAGAGGGAAAAAACGTCCCTTACAGTTCCCTTAATCCAATCATTCACTAAATTTCGTTCTCAGAAACTCCCCCCCCCCCCCCCCCCCCTATCGTAACCCCACTCCCAACCTCCATCCATCTCATTTATCAAAGCCGGCAGAAACACACAAGGTCAGATCCGGAGGGGTGTAAGCGCGGTCCCTGTGTGCTGGACCTGGGAGAAGCAGGATTGGGATGTTTGGAATAGTTGTGTGGGGTCTGGAGGGGGTCGGCAGAGCAGGGGGGATGTGTTGTGTTTGGGTTGGCATGCTGTCTCCCAGTCCATCAGGTTGGCTCTGGGGATACATTCTACAGACACACACACATGCACATGCACACACTCTCACTCACGCACGCTCACAGTGATATTCATAATTTGTGTGTTTTATAAGGGTGGTTCTGTTTGTTTTCGAGGTCACCAGCTGGGTTGGGGGGGTAATACCATTTCAGTTCATTAAGGTGATGAACTCACAGTTCTGAAGTGACAGCATATAAATATGATGTTTATATTCTTAGTTTACATGTTTCATTCTTTTGGTTTTGGCCCAGCATTTGTGTTGGTAGCATGTGCTCTGTAGAGTTGGCAAACTTACACAAATCCTTCACTCAAGTAGAAGTTAAAGTAAAGTGCTCTGACATATCCTCAAGTAAAAGGAACATCTCTGATGCTCTGCTGTATTGGATGCAAACTTCCTTTCCACGTTGTGGAGTCGGATGTTTTGAAAAGTTTCATAGAACAACCACTTTGATCCTAATGCTATTAATGTTGTTTGTGAGCAGAATGTAGATCCACAAACTAGTTCCTCTAGATCTGCCGGTGTAATTACAACACAGAATTGACTAATGTCACTCAAGTAAAAACAAATATCAGTTAAATAGCAAACACTTGAAGAAACTCAATATGACATACAGTAACCTGCCGACCTCTTTTGTCTCTGGATGTCTGTGTAATAATATGTTGAAGGTCTATTTTGGACACACAAGAAGATTCTATCCTAGGAGAGACTTGCTGCTGGTCTAGATCATCTGTCCTCAGGCTAAACATGACACATTCCTAGTGAGGTTAATCTTTCTCCCCTTCTCACTCACTTTCTCTTTCTTTGCATATCTGCTTCGTAATCCCCTCTCTCTCTCTCTCTCTCTCTCTCTCTCTGTCTCTCGCTCTCTCTCTCTCTCTCTGTCTCTCTCTCTCTCTTTTCTCATCTGTCCATTCCATCCTCCGCTCTTTTCTTTCTCCTCCTCCTCCTCTCCATCTCAGACCCAGGAAATGACACCTACTCGGACATGACAACATCCTGTTTCCAGGACCAGGGCCTGAGTTATCGGGGCCCGGTCAACATCACCTCTAAAGGAGTCACGTGTCAACGCTGGGATTCACAGTTTCCCCACAACCACTCGTACAGCCCCCAGAACTACAAGTGCAAGTGAGTGGCAGCTCTGTTGCTCATAGCTCCTTGCTTTGGTTTGCAGTTGCACGCCCTCATTCCAGATGTACAGTTCAGGTAGTGTGTGTGTGTGTACAACTATGCGCATACCAAGAATTGATGAGTGTAAGTCACTAATCTATCACCCTAAAACATGTTTGTGTTTTTGTGTGGGTGCGTGTGTGTGACTGTGTGTGTGTATATTTATGTATGTGTGTTTGTCACAGAGACCTCAGAGAAAATTACTGCCGTAACCCGGACGGCTCTGACCTCCCCTGGTGCTTCACTACAGACCCTAACCAGCGCCGAGCTTACTGCTCCGACATCCCCAGGTGTGAGATGAAGACCGTGGACTCCGAAGGTAGCTCACAGGCAGGACTGCCAATTAGATTTAGATGTTTTCGCTGTGATAGTTACATACATTTGATGTATTTTAAACAATTTGTATGTGTAGCTGTTGTGTAGGCTACAAGTTCAACCGCTTTGCAACTTATGTTACCCTAACATAGTGCTAACTGCTAACAACCATTACATTATGCTCGTTAGTATACCTCTGCCAGCAATGTTCAACAGCGTAGAAAACTCTGAGGACTGGACCACTTAAGATGTTTAGTTTAAGTTGTGCTCCAGATGAATTCCATTCCATTGAATTACACAACAACAACAAAATGACCAAACAGTTCCCAAATGTTACAGAATAGGTTGTCTGCTTTACATTTCAAGAAACCAACAATCTTTCCAAGAAAATAATCCTTTAGTCACTCTCTGGTTTTGGTTAACAACATATAGATGGTTACTTTAAATTGATCTCAAACCGCAAATACAGCCTCAACACCAATTAGCCTATTGAATGACAGTATCAATACGAGAAAGAAATGTACTGCCTAAAAATAAACCAGCTGGAATTGTCTCTCCTTATCCGTATTCCCATGAGAAGACCTGTGTTAGGCTGCGTGTTTGTGTTTGTGAGAACGTCAAACTCAATTACGTCTGTTTGGGAATGTTCCGTGTGGTGGTCTAAGACGGTTTCTCTCTCCTCCCTCTCCTCCCTCTCCTCTTTCTCCTCCCTCTCCTCTTTCTCCTCTCTCTCCTCCCTCTCCTCTCTCCTCTCTCTCCTCCCTCTCCTCTCTCTCCTCCCTCTCCTCTCTCTCCTCTTCTCCTCCCTCTCCTCTCTCTCCTCCCTCTCCTCCCTCTCCTCTCTCTCCTCTTTCTCCTCCCTCCCTCTCCTCCCTCTCCTCTCTCTCCTCCCTCTCCTCTCTCTCCTCTTTCTCCTCCCTCTGCTCCCTCTCTCCTCTCTCTCCTCCCTCTCCTCCCTCTCCTCTCTCCTCTCTCTCCTCTTTCTCCTCCCTCCCTCTCCTCCCTCTCCTCCCTCTCCTCCCTCTTCTCCCTCTCCTCCCTCTTCTCTCTCTCTCCTCCCAGAGTGTTACGAGGACAATGGGGAGGACTACAGGGGCAATCTGTCGAAGACCAGATCTGGAATTCCTTGTGCGCTGTGGTCGGATCATTCAAACAGGTAGATACACATCACGCGTTCCCAACATGAGTGGAGTCAGATGGCTGAGTGGTTAGGGAATCGGGCTATTAATCAGAAGGTTGCTGGTTCGATTCCCGGCCGTGAAAAATTATGTTGTGTCCTTGGGCAAGGCACTTCACCCTACTTGCCTCGGGGGGAATGTCCCTGTACTTACTGTAAGTCGCTCTGGATAAGAGCGTCTGCTAAATGACTACATGCACATGGACCCACCACACACACAACTCACCCCGCCTCCCCCAGTAGCACATGCTCGTGTCCGCACAGCTCCGGGTTCAGTCGAGTTATGGAAACATTTTCTAGAAACGTTGACATTTTCTTTAGCGCGGTGCCGAGGTGTTTGTTGACGATGTAGCTCAGATCTCTCCGCAAACGAACCAAGCTACGCCGTGAAAACAAACGGAGAGAGAGGAAACCCCGGGTCACAGCAGGGGTTAACGCCGCTCCCGCTTCTTATTTATCTATCCAACAAAAGAGGAAGCCTTGCGGTTCTCTCCCACCCTGGAGGAAAGATCGCCCTCTCCTGGGGCGTGTCCGTACCTGGTAACGCGGGACTTGTTGGAATGACTTAATTTACGGAAATTTCATGAAGTGAAAATATCACGGACAGACATGTTCCAGAGATGACCCCTGACCCCAGGAAGGGCTTTCCCAGCAGAGCAGATCAAAGCCAATCAGCTCCCTCGTGCGGCCTGCAGCCAGAGAGTCTGCCCCTGTTCAAGGTCACGGGGTCGGTGTCGGAGACACCGCCGAAAGCCACGGCTTGTTTAACGTTCGCAGGGGGAGGGAAATGATTAGGGCCCCTGACAAGCACACCACCCCCTCCTCTTCATTGGGTTCTGGGGCCCCTAGTCTATCTCCTCTGTTTAGAACTTGATTAACTATTATTATTACGATACGACCAAGTTCGTCACAACCTTAACAGTCTTTTGCCAGCCACACTCCTGATGCCAGTGACTCCCAGCGTAGTCCAGAATGGAGAGTTCTTGCAAAGTATGTCTGTTTCAGAGTTCTGCAGAGTCTGAGGCTTCTGTCGGGCTGAACTCTGGTGAATACTTGGAACACATATTTTTATATTCCCCTGAGTACTCTGTGGGGAGGAAAAAAAGAAAAGAAAGAAATACTTGCGCTTCCTTGTAAGGGCTCTGCAAAGTTAGCCCAGAGGATTCACCGCCCGACAGGGAAAGCTGACTTGAAGTTTCCAATCTGAACCCTAGTCATGACTAACACCCTGGTAGTGTGTGTGTGTGGCAGTGTACCATGTAAATGTGTGGACCAGTGCTGATGACTTTGTATCCATGCATGTACAAAGTGTGCATTTATTTTTTTGGAAACATCAAACCTGACAAGCATGAATGTGTGTTGTCTCTCCAGTGGTGACCCTCATTCAGCAGAGTCCAGCGTGGGTCTGGAAAGGAACCTGTGCAGGAACCCAGACAGGGATAAACACGGCCCCTGGTGCTACACTACTGACCCCTCTGTTCCCTGGGATTACTGCCGGCTTAAACGCTGTGAGTGTGGGGTGTCCCGGTAACTCACCAGATAAGTGGGTGTATTTAGGCTTGTAGGCCTTACCGCAGTGGCCTGGGTTCGAATCCTGGCTTGGCCCTTTGCTGCTCTATGTCTCTCTCTCTTTGTCTCTCTCCCTCTCTCTCTCTCTCTTTGTCTCCCTCTCTCTCTCTCTCTCTCTCTCTTGTCTCTCTCCCACTCTCTCTCTCTCTCTCTCTTTGCCTCTCTGTCTCTCTCTCTCTCTCTCTCTCTTTGTCTCTCTCTCTCCCTCTCTCTCTCTCTGTCTCTCTCTCTGTCTCTCTCCCTCTCTCTCTCTTTGTCTCTCTCCCTCTCTCTGTCTCTCTCCCTCTCTCTCTCTCTCTCTCTGTCTCTCTCTCTCTCTCTCTCGGGGACACCAGCTGTGACAGAAATGCCATCGAAAGTTGTCTGCTGAAATTAGCTGCATAGCCTCTCTTAATAATAACGTATCTTGTGGTTTTGGTCAGGAGCTTCAGAACGCGACACACTTTAACGACAAACAGATGCACATCTCACCCCCCCCGTTCAGTCCTTCCAGCATCCGGACCAATGGGCTTTTTGTAGTTGTCTTTACATTTTCTATAGCTGGTTTCATTCGGCACGCATCGATCGCTGTCTTTTGAGTGGCCTTGCAGTGATTTCTGTAATGTAGAACATGTCCTCTGTGAAGTTTTTGGGGTTTGGGACAAACGCAGTAACGGTGGATTCAGGCCTGAGAGGCAGAAACATCTAGCCTGACGTTGTCAGACTCATAATTCTAGTCAGAATATGAGTCTGATGCCGTTCCGTTGGGCTGTGAGTATGGGGCGTGTTTCAACCGAACCCGGAAAAAAATGCCTCTTCGCTCAATTGGATAGACCTACAACCAATCAGAGCAACGTAGTATGTTGTTTGTTGAAAACCAATTCAACCCAAGCGCTCTTTGGTGACGTGGTTGATTACGTTACTGTTGATCATCTGTCCATCATCGTATAAAGCCCGCCCTGACAATTTGATTGGTCCGAACAGCTCTTGTTCGGACATAGTTTTTCCCCACCCGAGCGATCCCAGACCCAACTTCCCGACCAAAACATTTTTGTGGGCGGGGCTAAGTTCGACTGGCACCCAGGCTGAGAAACATCCATTCCGATGCAGAGAAATAATCAGGGTTGAATTGTTTTGGATGGCAGGGCAATTGATGTTAACATCTGGGTTTGTTAGTGTTGTGATGGGAGTTGTGAATTGTCTGTGTAAAGTGTTAGTTTAAGTGGGTTTCTGTGTTTCGTTGTAGGTAAAGATCCGTCTCCAAGGGCAACACATCAAAGAAGTGAGTACATTCTTGGTTACTAAATTATTAATTTTTTCTGTAACTTTCATCCTTTTTCTTTTTGCTCATCTCTTTCTCTCAATGCAAAATATTTCAAGACAAAAACCATATTGGCTTTGGATTCAGATTTTCTTCACTGCCATTTCCTAATGTTTGTCTAAGACTCTAATTTATTTTTTACCTCAAGGTATTGCTACCAAACCATCATGTTTCGTGCACAAAACCACCAGAATTGTTGGAGGTACTGCGGTGCACCTGGCTAAGGATGGTAGCTGGGTGGTAAGCATCCAGAAAGGGTGAGTTTACTACACAAATAACTGGTTCAAATCATATAACCGGCTTCCAAATGACTTGTGTGGCAATAGAGTTTAAACCGATCTAGTCCATCGAGACAGATAAACAGAGTAGACCAGATTGGATGAAACACTGAGGAGAACAGGATTGTTTCTTCTTCACTTCAATACAGTTTGGCTGTATAAACCAGTTTTATTATCATCATAAAAAATATATTTTAAAAATTGTTTATTCTAAGCCACATACTAGTGTGTGCTATACAACAGTATATGATGAAAATCCTTGTTTTAGCCTTGTTTTAGGGGAGTCAGGTGGCTGAGTGGTTAGAGAATCGGGCTAGTAATCAGAAGGTCGCTGGTTCGATTCCCGGCTGTGTCAAATGACGTTGTGTCCTTGGGCAAGGCACTTCACCCTACTTGCCTCGGGGGGGGGGGGGGAAATGTCCCTGTACTTACTGTAAGTCGCTCTGGATAAGAGCGTCTGCTAAATGACTAAATGTATCTGTTATTAGTTGTGTGTGTAAAGGGATCCTCTGTCCCCAGGAACAGACACTGGTGTGGAGGCTCGCTCATCAGGGAGGAGTGGGTTCTGACCGACCAGCAGTGCTTCTCCTCCTGGTAATCTACCTTCCCCCTGCTCTCTCTTACCTTCCCCCGCTGCTCTCTCTTACCTTCCCCGCTGCTCTCTCTTACCTTCCCCCGCTGCTCTCTCCTACCTTCCCCGCTGCTCTCTCTTACCTTCCCCCGCTGCTCTCTCCTACCTTCCCCGCTGCTCTCTCCTACCTTCCCCGCTGCTCTCTCTTACCTTCCCCGCTGCTCTCTCCTACCTTCCCCGCTGCTCTCTCTTACCTTCCCCCGCTGCTCTCTCCTACCTTCCCCGCTGCTCTCTCCTACCTTCCCCGCTGCTCTCTCTTACCTTCCCCCGCTGCTCTCTCCTACCTTCCCCCGCTGCTCTCTCCTACCTTCCCCGCTGCTCTCTCCTACCTTCCCCGCTGCTCTCTCTTACCTTCCCCCGCTGCTCTCTCCTACCTTCCCCGCTGCTCTCTCCTACCTTCCCCGCTGCTCTCTCTTACCTTCCCCGCTGCTCTCTCCTACCTTCCCCGCTGCTCTCTCTTACCTTCCCTGCTGCTCTCTCCTACCTTCCCCGCTGCTCTCTCTTACCTTCCCCGCTGCTCTCTCTTACCTTCCCTGCTGCTCTCTCCTACCTTCCCCGCTGCTCTCTCTTACCTTCCCTGCTGCTCTCTCTTACCTTCCCTGCTGCTCTCTCCTACCTTCCCCGCTGCTCTCTCTTACCTTCCCTGCTGCTCTCTCTTACCTTCCCTGCTGCTCTCTCCTACCTTCCCCGCTGCTCTCTCTTACCTTCCCCGCTGCTCTCTCCTGCCTTCCCCGCTGCTCTCTCCTACCTTCCCCGCTGCTCTCTCTTACCTTCCCTGCTGCTCTCTCTTACCTTCCCCGCTGCTCTCTCTTACCTTCCCTGCTGCTCTCTCTTACCTTCCCCGCTGCTCTCTCTTACCTTCCCTGCTGCTCTCTCTTACCTTCCCCGCTGCTCTCTCTTACCTTCCCCCGCTGCTCTCTCTTACCTTCCCCGCTGCTCTCTCTTACCTTCCCCGCTGCTCTCTCCTACCTTCCCCGCTGCTCTCTCTTACCTTCCCCGCTGCTCTCTCTTACCTTCCCCGCTGCTCTCTCCTGCCTTCCCCGCTGCTCTCTCCTGCCTTCCCCGCTGCTCTCTCCTACCTTCCCCGCTGCTCTCTCTTACCTTCCCTGCTGCTCTCTCTTACCTTCCCTGCTGCTCTCTCTTACCTTCCCTGCTGCTCTCTCTTACCTTCCCTGCTGCTCTCTCCTACCTTCCCCGCTGCTCTCTCTTACCTTCCCTGCTGCTCTCTCTTACCTTCCCTGCTGCTCTCTCTTACCTTCCCTGCTGCTCTCTCTTACCTTCCCTGCTGCTCTCTCTTACCTTCCCCGCTGCTCTCTCCTGCCTTCCCCGCTGCTCTCTCCTGCCTTCCCCGCTGCTCTCTCCTACCTTCCCCGCTGCTCTCTCTTACCTTCCCTGCTGCTCTCTCTTACCTTCCCTGCTGCTCTCTCCTACCTTCCCCGCTGCTCTCTCTTACCTTCCCTGCTGCTCTCTCTTACCTTCCCTGCTGCTCTCTCTTACCTTCCCCGCTGCTCTCTCTTACCTTCCCTGCTGCTCTCTCTTACCTTCCCTGCTGCTCTCTCTTACCTTCCCTGCTGCTCTCTCTTACCTTCCCTGCTGCTCTCTCTTACCTTCCCTGCTGCTCTCTCCTACCTTCCCCGCTGCTCTCTCTTACCTTCCCTGCTGCTCTCTCTTCTTCAAGAGCCTCCTTTTTCACGCCCTTGCTCTTCACACTAATGTAATGCGCTCTCTCTCTGCCTGTCCCTCCCTCCCTCTTCTCCCTCTCTCTCTCTCTCTCTCTCTCTCCCTCCCTCTCTCTCTCCCTCTCTCTCTCTCCCTCTCTCTCTCTGTCCCGTGTGTTGTATCAGTTACCATTTCTCACTTTCTCCCTCCCCTGCTGTTGCTAATCTTATTTTAAGTGAAGCTGCAGTCCATATCCTGTTTACGATAGTGGGGAGTGTCACCCTCCCAGGCCCAGGGCTGAGAAATGACCCAGGCATCCTCAGGCCCCCTGATCTGTTTAGCTTCTGGAACTCTCCATGTCAGCGCTGCTGATATATGCCTGGATCTGCGAAACAGTGTCTGCCTACGTAGCCTGCAGTCTGTAACCTTGTTCTGAACTGAATTTACACGTTTTCTAATTCATTCCGGTCCATTTATAACACCTTGTCTCATTTCTTATGAAGGAAGAAATGCTTGATGTGAGAGACTGTAATATCTTTTTGGGGGGGATACCGTGTTAACAAAAGTAGTTTTGGGATTATCCATGTTGCTACTGTATGTTGTTGTATTGTAGATACATGATCTTATTTCCTGTTGAAACGGGACAAAAATATTTCTGTTCCACAAAAGACAAGATCAGGTGTCCTTCCCTTAGAGCGGGTCACTGCAGTTCCGCTGTATTCAGGCCCTGCCTGCTCGGGCCTCTTATCGCTGATTTGAATCTGCTCATAGCAACGTTGCAGGACTCTCCTTCATGAAATCCTTATGCAAAAATCTGAAATATGCTACGGATGCTTGTGGCCTCTAGACTAGAGCACATGTGAATTCCACTGTGTGCTGCTTTCTCATAGAATTTCTTTCACAGTGTGTGGTCAGTCCTGTGTGTGGTCAGTCCTGTCTGTGGTCAGTCCTGTTTGTGATCAGTCCTGTGTGTGGTCAGTCCTGTCTGTGGTCAGTCCTGTTTGTGATCAGTCCTGTGTGTGGTCAGTCCTGTTTGTGATCAGTCCTGTGAGTGGTCAGTCCTGACCTCTCTCTCTCTCTCGTCCCCTCCAGTGTCCCTGACCTGAGTGAGTACAGCGTCCAGGTGGGCTTGCTCCACCTAAACTCCTCCTCCTCCCACCCCCGCCTCCACATCGCCCACGTGGTCTGCGGTCCTGAGGGCTCCAACCTGGCTCTGCTCAAACTCACCCAGTAAGCACTGCCCTGTGGAGGGTTACTGTTCGCTGTTAGTCCACTGAGTGATGCTCCTCTGTACTGTCTTTGTGTCGTGGTTTTCATGTTCGGGGGCGTAGCCTTCATAATGCACACGCTTGACATGTTCCACACCCTTTCTGGAAACTGGAAATCTATAACCCCGCTGTTTGTTATTAAGAAAATCATATTTAACATTCATATCCTCTTGTTATAAAAAAAAAACAAGCTGTCCCACCCACATTTGAAAACAAACCAACGCCCGTGGCCCATTGATTTGTCGTTTTATATTGAATTAAAGTGATCTCGTATTCCTTATATTCTCGTTAAGCGGCGTGTTGTCCATCCGTGTGTGTCGTGTTGACCGTGAATGTGTGTCCCCCCCCCCTGTAGACCAGCTCCTCTGTCGGAACACGCCTTCACCATCCCGCTCCCAGTAGCCGGCTGTAGCGTCACGGAAGGCACCAACTGCCTCATGTACGGATGGGGGGAGACCAAAGGTATTATCTGCCCGTCATCGTTCAAGTCTTTCGCATCCAAGCAGGTTTCTGGGGGTCGAAAACTGGTCAAAGGGCTTTATGACGTATATGTTATCTCTGTTGAGCTGTTTCCTTTTCCGTCATTCAGGTACAGGATACGAGGAATCCTTGAAAGCTGTGATCCTGCCCATGTTTAGCAACGAACACTGCTCTGAACTCCATGAGGGAAGTCTGACCATCACCGAGAACAAAGTCTGTGCTGGAGGACAGAGAGACCAAGGAGTGTGCGATGTAAGTTTATGTTTGTGATTTCTATGTAGTGTAATCAAATTCCAAAAGATCCAAGTAAATGTTTCGTTTTTTTCCCCTCGTTGCTTGCAACCAACGCATCGGAACCTAAACATTTAATCACTGTGCATTTCAACGCCACACTGGATTGGTTGGGTGATCTCAACGCTGGTCTGTCATTGGTTAACCCTGTGCAGAAGGACTACGGAGGCCCGCTGGTGTGCCAGGAGCAGAAACGGAAGGTGATCGTGGGCGTGAGCATCCACGGGCGCGGCTGTGCGCTCGCACGCCGCCCCGCCGTGTTCGTCAACGTGGCCTTCTACTCGGAGTGGATCCACAAAGTGTTCAGACACTACATCCTGGAAAGGAACTACTACTGAGAGGGTGGAGACCAACTCCATACAGGACCGAACCGAAGCCTTCGGGAGGAAGGGTGGCAAGAGGCCAGCGATTGAGTTCCAACAGAAATGTATAACAAGACCGTTGGGGGATGTAAGAAAGAGGAAAATTATTTTATGGGAAGCAGACATTTAGTGGCAGGACATGTCCTCTGAGGAGCTGGGAGAAGTTATGGGATATTCTACGGGGTCTGGATTCGAGGAAACGTCTGGGACCACTGTACAGGATACAGAGAAGAAATGTTGCGATATGATGCGAAAGAACAATTACACGTTCTTAGCTTGAATTACATTTTCAAAAAGTCGTTTCTGGTACTTTTCTGGTACAGTTGGTTTGCGTTTCGAGTGAAATGTTTGAAAAGAAAAACACTAAAGCCAAATTAGAGAGACTAGACTAGGGTTGTCTCCTGGAAAATACTTGAAGTTGCAGAGCGACTTTTCTTTTGTACATAACTGCAGATTTATATGGTCAGATTCAAAACCAAATGCATTTGTACGATCCCTAGGGATTCATATGTGGCTTAAGGTCGCCTGTCATCCAACAGCTACTGTTCTACATACAAGTGTGAAAGCTTGTGGGTATGGCTGTTAGCGTGCATGGCTAACATGGGTGTTAGCCAGAGGTACATAACAGGTCCCCTGGGCTTCTCCCTAGAAAACAGTAAGAGTTCTTCTGGTGGTGAGGTATACTCTGAACAGTAGACTAACTGTTCCCTAGCTAACGCTAACTGCTACTTAGCCAAATGTTTCATGGCTAACTTGTCTCCAGTTTGTAAGGAACTGCAGCCCCTGGTGGGCTTGGTGTGTTCAGTAGGACGTTTAGAAGTTTTGTGTGGAGTGAGTTTTTTTTTTAAGTTTTTTTTTTACTGCAGATTTATTGGGTGTGTTTCTGGCACTCTGGATCATTTTATAGGTCTTATAGATCTTGAATATTTTTGGCGGGCGTAACAACATCTGAGGGGTTTCTGTCTCCCTCTGGTTGTGTTTCATATTTAAACGGATCAGCAGTTTGTATGTACGGTATTTATTTTTTTCACTCTTGGCTCGGTGAGAAGGCGCCAGAAATTCAACACGACAAAGGACACACATCGCATGAAGGGAGGAGTTCAGGACCGAGCATATAAACGCCACTTTGTCAGTCAGAGTTTGAGTGTAATATTGAACAAAAACAGGGACCTTCAGAACCAAACATATCATTTTACACTTGTACTTTTTATTACTTTTATATCCTCTACAAGTACCTTACACTGTCTTCAGGTCAGACAGCTGATGCGTCACCCTAAAACACAAACCTCAGAATGTTCATTAAACGTAGTAACTGATTTTACTGGTCAGAAATTATCCAGCAAATACTTTATTCTCCACAGATTAAGTCCGATCTCCCAACCGATGTCCAAGGTGGATATAAATGTTTGCTGTGATAGTAGTTTTGTGTAAATAGTATGTAAAGTACTGTATGTAAAATACAGTATGTGTATTTTTTTACTTGTATTCAGTCATTCTGTTCATTTATACTGTCAAAATTATAACAGCTGCTATTTTAATAATTCTCTTGATTTGTTCCTATGTACTATGCATTTTGTAAAATTCCTACCCTTTATAATCACATTTTGATATTAAATTAACAATTTAACTTACACTTCTGAAATGTTTTTCACTGTATGCTTCACTGTTGTTGTGTTACATTCAACTTTCTTTTGTTTCATTCTGTAGATTAATGTTATGCTGTTATGCAGCGTATGTCGTGGTAAACTACTCAGTTTAATGTTTCAAATTCAAGTGCATGTTCAATATCCAGGTCATTTTCTTAGATTTTGGATTAAGGTTCTCGATTCTCTTGCAGTGGAAATCATCTTCTGTTCTTTCTGAATTGCACCAGTGTGGTGTGGTGTGGTGTGTGTGTGTGTGGGGGAAGGGGGGGGGGGTAGCAGCAGAGGGGCTGGGTCAGATGACTGTGTTGGGTCAGATGACTGTGTTGGGTCAGATGACTGTGTTGGGTCAGATGACTGTGTTGTTCCTAACCTGAGATAAGGTTACATTTATACTACAACAATAAATCAGGGATCACCAAAAACCTTCCAACCTCGAGCTGTGTGGCGATTTGATCCGCTCAGTAAGCTCCCTGGTGCAGATTCAAACAGCCTTCGAGTAAAACGTCCATTTCAGCATTCTTCGCAGAGGCCAGTTACAACCTAACCTGGAAGATTTCTGTCTCACTGCTGATGAAACAGGAAGTAAAGAAACTCTTTATTCTCAGTACTGTGCTGTCATGACATGGTGATGCAGAACAGTTTTCTGTTTTGACATCACTACACATTTAAATGCCATGCTTTATGCAGTGTTTATCATCAGGTTACTGAAGACTGCTGAAAAGTAAATCATGTAACTCCTAGATTCCTAGACTTACTACATTCTGCCGTTGGGGTCAGTCGCTATGGAAAGTTATGGTGGGAAATCACCCTAAATAGGAACTTGAAACCTTGTACTAAGCTTTTACGAAACACTAGTGACATTATAAAGATCAGGCATCCTCAATTAGACCATAAATTAACTGAAATCTTGATTTATGATATATATATATATATATATATAAAAAAAACCTTTTTTTTGTTGTGGTGACCAGGGACATTCAGTACTAAGCAATGAAGGTTATGTTGAAAGTCCTTTATTTAACACACTGGGGCATGTGTTTAAGTTTATCATCTAAAGTGAACTGAAAGCTGAACATTGATACTGTTGCATGGTTGCTCAAGGCCCAATGGACTCCACACTTGACATTGGCCAGTATCAAGATAATGTCATCAAATGTACAGATACTATAGTGACAAAAGCATATTGATATCTGGAAACTGTGTGATAACTCACTTATTACATTTACATTTAGTAATTTAACAGACGCTCTTAGCGACTTACAGTAAGTACAGGGACATTCCCCCCGAGGCAAGTAGGGTGAAGTGCCTTTCCCAAGGACACAACGTCATTTTTTTACGGCCGGGAATCAAGCCGGCAACCATCTGATTAATAGCCTGATTCCCTAACCGCTCAGCCACCTGACTCCTGTTATGTTTTTCCTCCTATTGCGTCTTAATATTATTGTACAGATTTATGACGGATACTCTACCATGCCATTCTGGCATAGCTCAAATACTAGAAAGAATACTTTGTACATGGTAAACAAACTAGCTGAGTCATTTCAGCCCTCTTCAACCGTGTAGCACTTGTTTACACAGGGAAGCACAACAGATCATGGTTCCTGCTGGAGAAAAATGTTTGTGTCAAACCACTTCAATGCAATAGTAAAGACTGAAATACTTGTACCTGTGCTTGGCAACACCATTTTACAAGCAATATTTGTATGTCACTCTGGATAAAAGCGTCTGCCAACTGAGTCAAATATCAAATATAAAAAGTTTTATGATGTTCAGTTTTTTTGTTGTTGGTCAAATCCACTATTTTACACATGTGGATACAGTAGAAATATGAAGTTGCCAACCTTGTTTGGTTGGGAGTTAGTGAATCGCAAGCATCTTTGGATCTACAGGCCTCTACCGCCCTCTGCTGCCTGAAGTTTCTCCTTACAGTTTTTGCTCGACCAGCATTGGTCTTGAAACGAACATTCTCACAATCAAAGCCATACAAACAAGACCATCGTCTAAGCAAGAAGAATTGCTCCATGGAACATAAGATGTATTAGGACGCTGTGTGGTCAAATATATGTAGTAATTGTTCTTCCATCTATACAGAGTTCAGTTTATAATTGACAAAGTAGCGATGAATTCCAAGTGTTTCGTTTGCAGTCCTCTTGGACCCAAAACTGATTTTATAATCTCACTGTCAGTTGTTTTAACAAATATAAATCCAATAATCCTGTGTTTACTGTTGCAAAAAAAAGGATGACACAGTTTGTCCAATCAATGGTGAGCCCAATGTTCTATCCCTGTGATTAGCCAATAGAAAGCTCTCATCTGTCTGATGATGCATCAAAGGAAAACATGTCCCTTCATCCCAGGGATGTGCTGTTAGTGGGTGGGTCGATCTCTCCGCCTGGTGAGCCAACGTGACGGCTGTCCTAGCATCTGGGTAAGGATGAGCCAATGGGAAAGCAAATTTCTCTGCAGGGTAAGCCAATAGAGTCCTTTCGTTGGTGTGATGAGCCAATGGGAATGCGGCGCTGCATGCGTGATGGGATAAAGAGGACATTCCATTGCTTCCCAAAACGGTGACTCCTCCCACACCTGTAAAGGCAGAAGCCCCCTTTATGATGTTGTTGATGACAATATTATCACATGATATCGTATATTAATCAATGAACGATCACAACACATTATGAAAACATCCGGAGCTAGTTTCCAGGAGATTGAATAAGCAGAGCGTGGAACTGAATGCTCTGTTAGTGTCTCCAGAAGGGTTGAAGGGGGGTTCACCTCTGTCTGGAGTTGTGCCGAGGCTCTGACAGCTCCAGGACTGCGACGACGGCCCACAACACCCCTCTCTGTCTCTTGAAAGAGCCTAAAGATAGTATGGATGGTGAGCTAACTCATGACTTGTTGACTTGACGCAACCATGAAACACGTGAAATACAGGGACGGGCTAGGTTAGGCCTTATCTTGAGTCATTATAGAAAGGTACATGGCTTTTATTGAAGGTACCTTTTGAGTCGGCAAATTAGTTTCTGGTTGTTTTTCTATTCCAGGTCCCATCCAAGGAAACACGTGAGTCAGATCATTGTGTAAACGATTTCCTGTGAAACCAAAGATCAGTTAAGAGTACATATCTCTTGGTATATACGTATCTCTCGTTTGGTACCTTCAGCATGGCAGGATACCCTCCGAAACTCACCCCGCTCACCAGATTACAAAAGTATTTCTTTCAATTGAAAACGTTTTTGTAGTGTTCTGTAGATCCTGTACAAAAGGGATCTACTTACTGTGTTCATGTCGGAGGTTGTCCTTTGGTTTGGCTTCCCTCCTCCATTTAGCCCTTCTGTTTGAGAACCACACCTCCAGACACATGGAAAACACATGAGATAGATGATCAATTGTTCATTTCTATGGTTGAAATCAATCCTTCCCTTTCCTAGAAAGATATTCCAAGAAAAAAACAATTTTTAACATCCAAGAACTGAGGAGATGCCTGGCATGATATGCAGCAAGCTTGCCAATACTGAATAATTTTGAAATAAAAACGGGTTAAAATGTTGTTGTATGCTACCTTGATGGTGTCTTCTGGAAGTTTAATATCCAGCGACAACTTTTCTCTGGTAAACATGTCTGCATATTGACTCTTACTGAACTCTGAGATTATGGAGATAAGGATTTCTCATTAGAACATTAACTGAAAAGTATATTTCCCAAACTGGATTGTATAATTGTAATGTAGTGGCGTTACCTTGCTCCAACACTCTGCTTTGCTCTGGGGTGAATGTGGTCCGGTTGCGATGCTGAACACCACCGGACCGCTGGCCATTCACCGTCTCCATCACCTCGCTGTCTGCAAACTCTCCTTGCGTCTCCGTGGCACGCTCTACCGGCAATACCAACGTAGAAGGGAAATTATACTGAACGAATATTAACACGAAGAATGTTTAGTGCTGAAAAAAGTGTGGCGTTTTTTTTTCGTTTTTTTTCCAGAAAACTATTGACTCTATTGACCAGTGATGGAAGTCACGCGTCAATGCACGTCTGAACTTAATTCAGTAGGTAACATGATATAACCTCTCCTCTTGACGCAAACGTTTGGAGTTTGGCTAAGGGCAACTTTATGTGTCAAGGTTAGGGTTAGGGTAATGACGCCATAGCAACCTTTTGCAGTGAGACCTCTGCCCAAGAGCGATGGGCTATATGACGCATTAGGACTGAAGCTGGCTGCAATGGGCCACATGCTTACCTTGACTCGGCTCATAAGAATTCAGCGGCTCCAGTTGAATCTTCCTCAAAATTCGGTTTATAGATGACACCTAAAAGCATAACAATTTCTTGTCATTTTCAACACAAAAATGTCAAAGCGGCAAAAAAAAACAACGTATTTCCGTGATAAAACAATCTTACGCTTGGAACTTTGGCAGGTTTACAGATTCTTCCTGTGGCGAGCCTTTTTCGGATTTCCCACGCGAAGATGGTGGGGTGTTCTCTCTTGCACTGGATGATTTTAGATGTGACATCTGGAGTGAGGAGGCGAGGTCGACTCCCTCCGATAGTTTTCGGACCCAGGAGGCCTGTTTGGTGGTACCTGCTTAGAATCTTGCTCACGCAACCATTCGACACCTGTCAAGGCAGAGCATGACTTTACGCACAAACCAACTCATGTGTTAATTTCCCCCAAATACTCCGTCAGATCTAAAATCTTGGTGGCGCAATCGGAGCTGTGCTGATGCGCACCCGTAAAATTCTGGAGATCTCGCAGGGGCGCACGCCCTCCAAAGCCAATTCGATCATTTTTCTCCTTTTGGAAGCTGGAAGCGGCCTCCCATTCAGAAATACTCCGCCAAGCTGGTTCACACACCCACTCCCTGTTGAAAAAGAGATACAAATGTGTCCGTTCCTTGCCATATTTTATGAAAGTCATAAGCACAAAAAAAAAAAGTACATTAAAGTTAAATACATTATTCCCAATATTTGAAAGTTCCATAATACATGCAAACAATTTCTCTCCTGATAATATTCATAGCCCATATATCTCTCTCATCATATTCATCTTATCATCTCCATCTCATATGAATTTCTTGCATTAAGTAAAACCGGTTCGTTCTGTTCAGATGCAAACCTTCATTTGTCAGATCCAGTTTTGCCCCGCACATGCCTTTTAGAGGAGTTGTTGAAACAAAAACATCATTAATGGAAAGGTGAAAATAAGACGGTTTCATATCCACACATATAATATATATAATTGTAAAGAAGCTGAGCATGTTTTGAGGTAAGACATTGCCTTGAGAGAAAGTGCCTCACCTTTCAGTTATGGTAAGAGCCTGGAGAGATTCGAAATAACAGGTCATACAGGACACTGAAAGGAATCACGCGCGACTGCACAAATATATAGCCCCACGCGGACTTTTAGATGACGTGGTGGTCTGATATGATGTGTCAATATTGTCTCCAAGTCCTGTGTTGAGACAGCCTAAATGCTCTGCCTATATCAACCCTATAGGACTGGATGCGTGTAGATGTTAAAGGTCTGCAAATAAGACTGTGACGATTGTAGTTGCGTCTTTAGACACATCTAAAGATATTTAGATCAATATGAAAGGTAATTTTCCAAGACGAATTTGAAATCTGTCTCTTATGATTATCGAGGTCATAATCGAGGTAAAGAACCCTATGTGCCCAATTCCTTTTTTCACTTGTTTAATTTAAGAAAGCCCATTCTATAACCCAGGCAAACAGGCCATGAAATCAAAGGAATAACTTAATCTTTCTCTAAAGTTTAATTTTTGCGCAAAATTGCCAACTTCTAAATTAACATCCTCACAGCTGCTATATTGGGCCTTACTTTAATTGCAGTAAAGCACATTTGAGATTGAATTTCATTCTGATGGTTCTACATTCGTCCTACCCTAAATGCAAAACACAGCTCCCGGTCACGTGACTTGAGCATCCTTTCAAGTTAAGTGTTCTAGATTAGTCATATTGAACCTCCTTTTTCAAAACAAACATTTGAAAATCTGTCCCTATGTCGACTGCCATATGGTAAAGTGCTTTTGATAAATCATAAATCCATCATCCAAGTCTCTTTTATTACATTTTCTTTCAAGCATGAACAAATAGACTCGGATACGCCAATGAGGGACCAATTGGGACTTCATTTATAAAATAGAAAAGCAAAAAAACCTCCCAGATGTCCTCTGACCAGTCAGCAGATAAAATGCGTTGTAAACGTTTCAAAGGAAATATTTGACGAGCAAATATTAGCCAATGTGAAACCACACAAGCCTCGTCTTTTGGCCTGTTTAATGACTAATTGGACATCATTAGCTAGGTCCACACAGATCGAAGTGCCACCGAAATAAAGTGCGGATTTTAAAATGCCATATGGTCCAAATTATACATTAACCCCAGGTTAGTGAACGATAATATTTTATTTTCTGTACAGTCTGCTTTGTCTATGGAGAATAAACACCTCGGACACCAAAGTCTCCTTGCCAACCGACAGAAAAGACAAATACAGTATTTATTTATTACTGCACTGAGTTCATGTGGCGATTGATTTAGAGTATTTTATTGCACATTTTGTGTGTACAAATTCAGGTAAATAAAACAGTCACACCGTGGGGACTGAGATGGTTTAACTCTTTTGGCGCGTAATGTACCTGGAATTCACCAGAAGCGTTGGCCAGCAATATCTGTTTATAGATTTAAAAAGAAATACATACATACTGCAATTCTATTATAAATCGCATTGGATTTCGTCTCCACAATCTTTAGACCTCCTTCTCAGAGTCGTAAAGTGTAGAGAAATGTCAGTTTTTCAACCGCGTAAAAGGAGACCATAAACCTATCCAGAGCGCACCAAATTCATCATGCGCAGTAGTCATACCCCTCACAGAGTAGCCACTTACATTATAGAACGGTGCGTCACAACGCAGTAATCGTTGACACGCTCATAAATTTTGAGAGGGGATGTGGAATTTCTGTAAATTAGTATTATAATACTTTTACTAAGTCACGCCTTGACTAGTTCCTCTATGACCTTAACAACGCACTAGGCAGCTCCATTACAGTTGCTAAGTGAAAGAGGAATGGTTTGCTATTTGCGCTTCGCGGCGACCCCATTCCGTAGGTCAAATGCAATACCTTTTCGTGGCATTTTAATGCCCGCATCTTAATCAGATGTTATGACTGAATATATTCTTTGACATTTGTTTTTACGTACGATTTTTCCAATTTTTACATCACCTTTAATGCATTACACATTGAACTACAACACTGATCTTTTACTTTGCACAGAAATACATAGGCTACAAGTTGTATCAAGTAGGCTATGTTTCCAAAATCAGTTGCCTAAAATCAGTTAAATGAATAGCCTACATGGGTCAGTTCCAATAGATCGGATCCTTTAATGGTTCTTAACACGTGCACCATAATAGGAGCTCTAGCATAATGACTGAATAATTGTAAACTGAAGTCTAAAAACGTCGTCCTTCTAGAGTTTTCTGCTGTTCGTGCACGAGAATGTTGGTGCCTTCTTTCACGGATCTGCGCATACACTTGGGAGCATAAAATGGATTGCAATGACTTATTAATAGCCTATCCTTTCCACAACACACACCTGAATAGTATAGGTCAGCCTATATAAGGAACTCAAATTCCATGAACTTTAAGAGTATAATCTGAGTAAGGGTATTGTGTGAAATTGATCTTAAAATGCATTTTTTAGGAATTGATGGAGTTTGCTATAAATGTGGATTTTTTTGTCATTATTTCGACCTTGACAGCCTTAAACGTATTGCATTTCTTCCTGACTCAGGACTATGGTATAACATGAAACTCACATTCCTCTCATGGTCCTCTTATGAGGTTTTATATATTGTGCTTCTATTTGCTTAATTTCACATTCATTCCACAGCCCCACTGCCACTACACCTATTTGTATCAAAAGATGAAAAGAGTAAACAAAAGGCAGATCAGAACAGTCACACAAACAGTAACAAACCGGAAAATTACCCACATGTTTAATACATCCACATTTTCTAAATTGCCATTGCCAGAAAATCTTATCAAAGTGTAGCTAATCATGCTACTAACAGGCTACAGGATAACCCTAACGATTATGTTTCAAAGTTGTTGGACGGTTTGGTTCAGTGTGGGCCTGCTGTTTACTATAAACGTGCAAGCATGTGAACAGCATCTCCACTGACACTTGTCCGGGAGAAAATCTTGTGAATGGTGTTCGTCGCTGTTGGGGTTAATACTATGCTGACGTGTCGAACTTACTCTGCGCCGGAAGTTAACATTTCAACGTGCTTACGCGGCAGACGAGAGCTCCATTCACTTCAATGGCAAACGCGGAAAAGTAACGGTTTGACGTGTGTATACATGGTACCGTGTGTTTCCGGTATAACGTGTGTGTTCAACGGTCTACAGTCCTTTCCTTTCCTTTTGGCGTTCAGTAGAACAGTCACTTAAGACTCCCGGCTCCTTCTCCCTAAACGGTGTATCTAAATCAGCGGACATGGCAACTTCTGTATCGGCTCAAGCTCAGGCTAATACCGCTTCGACCTCGCCACCGCAGAGAGGAATTGTCAAAATGGTAGGAACACATATATGGATCCTGGTGTCTGGGACACGTTAGCAAGCTAGCTAGTTAGCAAACCGCTTAGCCAGAGTCCGACAAAGCAGTCTGCATCCAAACAAATAATAATTCAATTTCTCCTGACATGTCATGTGTCCAGGGCTGTATTCTTTCAACGTATGTGTGGATTATGTCATTGCTGTCTGGGCGGCTTTTTATTTAGAATAGTGATAAACTACTTGTGCTAACCGCCTGCAGCAGTTTGAGATTAGCTAGCTAACTTGCATGTCAGAAAGCTAATTTACTTTTTGTTTCCTTCATTGCTTCCCTATTATATACGACATTGATCGATGGATAGCTAACTGGTGACCAAAAACTTAATTATGACCCGAACATTATTTTGAAATAAGTGACAGAACGTTAGGTAGCAAAAGCTTGTTCCTGCCACATATGGTACATTTTTTACTTGTTATAGCCAATAACTTCCAAGCTATCTACCTAGTCATTTGCGTTCAAAGTTCGGGGCTCCCTTAGAAGGTAGTTCTTATTAAGTTGGACGTCGAACAAGCTAGAGTAGCTAGTTGCCCAACTCCTGGTTGAGGTATTCGCCTGTTGCCAAGTTCAGCTCAGGTTAGCTTTTAGCTCAGCAAGCCATCTCTTGTACTTCAGAATACTTGGCTAGCTTGCATTTGTAAATAAAACAGCGCTGCGATTAAACAATGAAGCAATATGTCTGTACTAGACATCAGTCTTTCTAGTTTGTGAAAGATCTTGAGCTGTTAATCGGAACGTGGAGATCGTGATGTTCTAGTATGTTTGCATGCGCTGTTATGAAAGCTACCTCGAGGAACTGACACGTAGTTCCTCAGCTCCTCATCTGAAACTCGTAGACTACCTTATGGTTCCAGCTATACCGTGGCCCAAAGTAATCCTCGGGACAACACGGTCTCATTCTAACTTGACATGTTTTCCCCGGCAAATGTAGGTCGTTACGGCTTTCATTTGATCCAGTTTAGATCGCAGACTTTTATTGTATGATTTTTAGTATCTCTATAAGTAGCCAGCCATGCTAGTTGCTAGCACAATTTTTTTATTGAGTCCAAGCTTCTCAACCGGCACACTAACGTACGTTAGTGATATAGCCAACGTTGGCCTCTTATCAGTTTGTGGAGTTTCAATTCGACTGAAATCATTAAAGACGAACATTGCCAAATTCATTCATTATACCTAATCTCATCGATCGAAGGCTAATCGTCAGTGTAGTAGTCATGACTACGACCGAGCTGCAACTTATCAAAGTAAGTGAGCTGTAGGAGTTTGGTCTCATCACTGTGATGTTTGCGTTTGGATGTGCGCAGTATCTCTTGTGGCTGTGCAAGAGAAGACAAAGAAACGGATTACTTGTTGACACTTTGGGAATAGCCAGCATGTAAGGAGGTTGAACTGCACACAAGGGAAGGCTATTTATGGAACACATAAAATGTTTTCAAGTGAGCTTCCCTCTGAAGACTGTCATATCAACACTGCACACTAAGGCTATCACACATACCGAAAGCTTCTATGATGATGATCATGTCTTATCTCTCCTATGTCGCATTCAGAGAGGTAGTTACTGTAATCATCCAGTGTTCATAATCACCTGTGGTCATCACAGGAAGTGAGACGAGGATGCTAGGCTGTACGCGCGTGTGTTGTGGAACACAGTAATCTGATTCTGCTGTGGGTCAGCGTTAGTTTCCCCTCTTGCCTGCGATGCTGTCAGGAGTGAGTCACTGGGACGATCTGGGAAACTGTGAGCCGAATCCTGGCTGTATCTGGTCAGACATCTTAAATCAACAAGACACTGTGGTCCGCAGCCGTAGAGGGGCCTCAGATAACGTTTGCTCAGATTCTGTAAATGCCTCGGTTGTCATAGGCAAACCCAGGACAAGGCTATATCTTTTTTTTATGTGTTTTTTTTTTCTCCCCCCCTTTCTCATCTGCCTTTCATGTGAAAGCAATTCTGTGATTGGCTCTGACAAACCCAGGCGTATGTCAACACAGTTGATTGGGTGAGACGGTCGGCGCCTGTCCGAACGCCCGTCACGAAACCTCCGAGCATCATCGTGATTTGACCTCGAGGTGGTTGTTAAACTCTCTCTCCAATCAGCAGATTGCCAACACTCATAAACCCAGAACTCAACTGAACGTAGTCTGTTAATGAAGACGGAGCGAAACACTTCATGTCTCTTTTAGGACAATCGTCGCAGCCTCTCGTGTCTCCAGCAGCTAAGAGTGGTAATTTGGAAATAATGCCACAAACCAAGTAATCCCCCCTTCCTTTAATGAAGACGTTTGGTTTGGAGAGTTGAGGGGCAGCCTGTGTATGCAGACCTGCTCTTGGACTGTTGAGCATTAAGAGGGATTGTTTTCTTTCCCCAAGGACCGGGATACAGACCCCGTTAAAAATGGATGAGTGATTGTGGTTCTGACCCTGTGTGTGTGCAGGTCCTGTCAGGAAGTGGTTCTGACCCTGTGTGTGTGTGGTGTGTGCAGGTCCTGTCAGGATGTGCCATCATCGTGAGGGGGCAGCCTCGGGGCGGGCCCCCCCGGAGCGCCAGATCAACCTGAGCAACATCCGCACCGGGACCCTGGCCCGCAGAGCTGCTCAGAGCCAGCCGGACGCCAAGGACACCCCAGACGAGGTCTGTGTCTCTCTCTCTGTGTGTGTGTGTGTGGGTCTGTCTGTCTGTCTGTCTGTGTGTGTCTGTCTGTGTGCGTCTGTCTGTGTGTGTGGGTGCGTGTTTGGGTCTGTGTCTCTGTGTGTGTTTGTGAGTGTCTTAAAGGCGGTCATAACATCTGTGATGGATAGAGAACGTGATCTCTTTAGTTTTGTACAGGTTAGTGGGGATGAAGTGAGCAATGCTGAGGATGTGGCGCCCCCTAGTGACACACAGTCGGCACCATCAACAGGTGAAAGTATCAACAGGTGGATGATGATTGCTCTTGCGTTACAGCCCTGGGCCTTCCAAGCCAGAGAGTTCCTGCGAAAGAAGCTGATTGGCAAAGAGGTGTGCTTCAGAGTGGCAAGCAACCCCAACTCAGTCAGGGAGTACGGAAGTGTCTACCTGGGCAAAGGTGAGAACGTGGTACCTGTCTGTCTGCCTGCCTGTCTCTGTCTGCCTGTCTGCCTGTCTGTCTGCTGTCTGCCAGGCCCTAAAGTCACTGGCAGTTGAGCGGAATACTAGTGATAATAAAATATATTTCCCCGCTTTAGGGATCTGATTGTAGATTGTGTGGCCGATTAAAACGGAACACAGTTTGTTTTTCTTTTCTGCTCATACGTGTGGCTGATCTCCCTTCTCCCTCCATCCATCCCTTCTCCATCCCTCCTCCCTCCATCCCTCCTCTCTCCATCCCTCCTCTCTCCATCCCTTCTCCATCCCTCCTCCCTCCATCCCTCCTCCCTCCATCCCTCCTCCCTCCATCCCCCCTCCCTCCATCCCTCCTCTCTCCATCCCTTCTCCATCCCCCCTCCCTCCATCCCTGCTCCCTCCATCCCCCCTCCCTCCATCCCTCCTCCCTCCATCCCCCCTCCCTCCATCCCCCCTCCCTCCATCCCTCCTCCCTCCATCCCTCCCTCCATCCCTCCTCCCTCCATCCCCCCTCCCTCCATCCCTCCTCTCTCCATCCCTTCTCCATCCCCCCTCCCTCCATCCCTCCTCCCTCCATCCCCCCTCCCTCCATCCCTCCTCCCTCCATCCCCCCTCCCTCCCTCCCTCCTCCCTCCCTCCATCCCTCCCTCCCTCCCTCCATCCCCCCTCCCTCCCTCATCCCTCCTCCCTCCATCCCCCCTCCATCCATCCCTCCGCCTGCAGACACGACTGGAGAGAACATTGCGGAGACTCTGGTGACCGAAGGACTGGCTACTGTCCGCAGGGACGGATTCAGAGGCAACAAGTAAGAGATCGACAGGCTACGACGTCAACACAGACCTGACGGGGGGGGGGTGGGGGGGTGTGGGGGGGGTGCACAGTTGTCACTTGTGTTGTTTCCTCGAGCACTAATGGGTCTTTTGTACACAACTCTAAAATGACGCTGTTGTTCTGTCCAGTAATGTCACAGTGACAAGGGCCGGGTTTCCCAGATTCATTAAGAAGCTCTTAACGCCAAGAGCTTCTTAGGAGCGTTCTAAGAGCGTTCTAGAGCGTTCTTAGAACGCTCCTAAGAAGCTCTTAACGCCAAGAGCTTCTTAGGAGCGTTCTAAGAGCGTTCTAAGAGCGTTCTAGAACGCTCCTAAGAAGCTCTTAACGCCAAGAGCTTCTTAGGAGTGTTCTTAGAATGCTCCTAAGAAGCTCTTAACGCCAAGAGCTTCTTAGGAGCGTTCTAAGAGCGTTCTAGAGCGTTCTTAGAACGCTCTTAGAACGCTCTTGGCGTTAAGAGCCCGGCCCTTGTCGGTGATGTTTACATCAGTCGCACAACTGATGTGGGATACATGAGGGGATGTGGCCATGGGAAGACATAACCACACAGCACAATGGCACCATAATCACTACTGTGAAGTCCCAATGATGTCAGCCATAGAGACTTCTGGTCTGACTGTGATGACCTCAGAATATATGTAACAATGCTTTTGAGATGACATCACAGATACAATAATTTGTAACTTATTGAAACTAATTATTATTATATACTTTTTATATAAATCATTGTCAGGGACCTTCAGCAGTTATCAGGTGGAGCCAGTGTTACTCTGCCTGAAACTGGATACATATTTGATCCAGTTCTCAACCCTCCTCTCAATCCTCAAAACTCCCAGAACCCTCTCAGCCTGTGACACGTCGCCACCTAGTGGGCATGAGGGAGTATTACACGTAACACACGGTGGTGAAAAATATTTTATTTTTTCGGTAAAAAAACGAGACTGTGGCCCACTGTTGGACTTAAACACCTATTTTCAGCATTTCCACCTAATGGTGTGGAACAGCCTCTAATGGAAAAGCTTGACGCTGACATAATTCCCCCGGCTTCCCAAACGAGGACATTATCAGAGGGATGAACTGAAGCTGTTTTCGCCCGCTTCGCAGAACCCAATACTCATCAAAGCCCTGCGATTGGCTGCGTTGAGCATTCCAATCAGGGGGTGATGATGATTGGTCCAGACGTGGCTGGTTCTCGGGCCAGTCAGAGCGTCCGTGCGGCCGTTCTTCTCCGTGTAGTGAGCCGTGACACATGCGTGTGATGACCACAGACCGTACAGTCACGGTCACACGGTTCACCTCTTGAACGACAGGCTGCTGACGGTCACATGCACCAGAGAGCTGACCGTCAGGCAAGAGCTCCTTTTTAGTCTTGACATGACACACAAACCCTCCCTCTCCCTCTCCTCTCTCACTCACACATCTCCTCTCTCACTCACACATCTTCTGAGTGTGTGTGGACGCCCAGGAGCCTCTCAGGGAAGCCCAGCTCTCTAACAGCCCTCCAGGAAGCAGCCTTGGGCAGGCTCCACTTGGCCTGTGGGGATAGTAGGCTGGCTGGAACCTCGTTTGTTGAATAATTGAGGAGAGAGGTGCTGTGGTGGTCTATGTGGCTCCACCGGCCTAGTTAGGGAGGCTAGTTGCATCCCTGCCTCTGTGCTCCTGTACGCTCACGTCTCCGTGGGGGAGTGACCCGGGGCAGAGAGCGCCACGCTCCAGGAGGGGGGTCTCCAGCCAGTACACACTGGGGGTCATGTTGGGGTCATGTTAGGCTGTGTTTGGGGAGGCGATTTTAGGGCTGTGTCTGAGGCTGTGTCTGAGGCTGTGTCTGAGGCTGTGTGTCTGAGGCTGTGTCTGAGGCTGTGTCTGAGGCTGTGTCTGAGGCTGTGTGTCTGAGGCTGTGTGTCTGAGGCTGTGTGTCTGAGGCTGTGTGTCTGAGGCTGTGTGTCTGAGGCTGTGTGTCTGAGGCTCTGTGTCTGAGGCTGTGTGTCTGAGGCTGTGTGTCTGAGGCTGTGTGTCTGAGGCTGTGTGTCTGAGGCTGTGTGTCTGAGGCTGTGTGTCTGAGGCTGTGTGTCTGAGGCTGTGTGTCTGAGGCTGTGGTGTCTGAGGCTGTGTGTCTGAGGCTGTGTGTCTGAGGCTGTGTGTCTGAGGCTGTGTGTCTGAGGCTGTGTGTCTGAGGCTGTGTCTGAGGCTGTGTCTGAGGCTGTGTCTGAGGCTGTGTCTGAGGCTGTTTCCCCCACCAGAGGAGGCTGATGTGTGTCCAGGGCTCAGGAGGCAGAACATCAACTGCCCCCTGAGGTGGTCGTCATCTCGCTGCGATCGATCTTCAAACGTCTCCTCTGGCTCTTGCTCTGCTCTGACTGCCTTGGGTCTTTTCAGCTCATCAGCTTTAGTCTGTAAACATCAGAGCCTAGCGAGGGGGGGACTCAATATCTCCCTTCCTGTTCGTGAGGGCCGTCTGTGTCAATCGACCTGTGCTCGCCGACTGTCCAATCACACTTGTCTCCGTTTTGGCGCCCGCTCTCATTGACGGCAGGGTCTCACGACGCCCCTCTCCACTTCCTCCTGCTCCGCGCTGCAGTGTTAAGTAGCTTCAACTGCCATCGATTTTTTTTAGCTCTGTGGTTTGTCCTAGAAAGTTCCAGAATTCCTGTGCAGTAAGCGAGAAACGGTTCAATTTCAATTGGGGTCTGTGTCTAAAATAAGTGCTAAGAGGATGGGGGGTTCTGAGTTATGGGCGTGGGTCCAACGCTACAATTAGGAACATGCTGTCTTCAGATCATTCTGGCTCCACTCCCAGTGTGTGTGTCTGTGTGTGTGTGTACTTTATACTTGAATTCCACATTCTCACCTCTAAAGTCCTCTCTCCCAGCCAGCCTTTACATGTGAAAAGCTCAGTTTACCCTGAGCCTGTTTCCTCTGGATGGAGGGACTGTTTCCTCTGGACGGAGGGACTGTTTCCTCTGGACGGAGGGACTGTTTCCTCTGGACGGAGGGACTGTTTCCTCCTCTGTTCAAGCCCAGAACAAGCGCAGCCTTCTTCAGGCCTAAATCAACCATCAGCCCCCCAATCTCTGTGAACACAGACTTGTTTAAACTCCTCAAACGATGTTGAAACATGAGGAGGGATTGAGAAGTGAGACTCTCACATGAAAAACAAACACTGGTCTTTCAAGATACAGTCTGTGTTCATAATTCCTCCTCTTCCTTGAAACTATCAGGATAAGAATTGAGCCCCGGCTGCTGCTGCAGCTGCTGCCTGGGGGGTCTGAACACACGGCTCTTTATGCTGACCAGTGTTACAGGCTGGGATCACCAGGCCTCCTACACACACCACGTGTGTGTGTGCGTGCGTGCGCGCGTCTTCAGATCTAATGTTGGAAAATCCACATTTGTATTTGTCGACTAGCTTTCCTTAGTGTGTGTGTGTGTGTATATTTCTATATCTCGCTCTGGATAAGAGCGTCTGCTAAAAAAAATGACTGAATATCTATATACAGCACTATTTGTGCCTAAGATGCTGTGACTGTGTGACTGTGCTGTCCCCAGCCCAGAGCAGGCCAGGCTGTGTGACTGTGTGGCTGTGTGGCTGTGTGACTGTGTGACTGTGTGACTGTGCTGTCCCCAGCCCAGAGCAGGCCAGGCTGTGTGACTGTGTGGCTGTGTGGCTGTGTGACTGTGTGACTGTGTGACTGTGTGACTGTGTGACTGTGCTGTCCCCAGCCCAGAGCAGGCCAGGCTGTGTGACTGTGTGGCTGTGTGGCTGTGTGGCTGTGTGACTGTGTGACTGTGTGACTGTGCTGTCCCCAGCCCAGAGCAAGCCAGACTGTGTGACTGTGTGACTGTGTGACTGTGCTGTCCCCAGCCCAGAGCAGGCCAGGCTGTGTGACTGTGTGACTGTGTGACTGTGTGACTGTGTGACTGTGCTGTCCCCAGCCCAGAGCAGGCCAGACTGTGTGGCTGTGTGGCTGTGTGGCTGTGTGGCTGTGTGACTGTGTGACTGTGTGACTGTGCTGTCCCCAGCCCAGAGCAGGCCAGACTGTGTGACTGTGTGGCTGTGTGACTGTGCTGTCCCCAGCCCAGAGCAGGCCAGGCTGTGTGACTGTGTGACTGTGTGACTGTGCTGTCCCCAGCCCAGAGCAGGCCAGGCTGGGGGAGCTGGAGGACCAGGCGAGGGCTGCTAAGAAGGGCCAGTGGGCCGAGGGCAGCGGCTCCCACACCATCCGGGACCTCAAGTACACCATCGAGAACCCCCGCAACTTTGTGGACTCCATGCACCAGAAGCCTGTCAATGGTACGTAGAGGGCAGGGGAGCACACACACACACACACAGGTATACGTCCCTTTAGGGGCGTTTGGGTCCTAACTTGTCCTCTTTCCTCCAGCCATCATCGAGCACGTCAGAGACGGGGGGGTGGTTCGAGCTCTGCTGCTGCCTGACTGTTACCTGGTCACAGTCATGTTGTCTGGTGTCAAGGTGAGACCCCCCAGAGACACACACACACTCACATGTACACACATACACTCACATATACACACACTCACACACACTCAGTAGAAATGCTGCAGTTTCCATCCTAGATAACCTCCTCAGTGTAACCTTCCCTTTTCAACTCAGCTGTCATCTCCACTTTCCTGTGCTAGTAAGGGATAAGACACTGTGGGTTTACCACTATTAGAACCCTGTGTGTGTGTGTGTGTTCTATGTTCCTGCTTTAATTGAGTCCCAGATCTCTGTTCCCAGCAGCTGAGCTCTCTAAGTGGTGCACTGGGGAGGTGATTTGTAATCTCATCTCTCACTTACTGATATTACTCATGTTTACAGGCTCAGCTTTCTCTGGGTGCTTTTACAGTCTTATCTCCGAGCCCTTTCATGTGAGTGTGTGTGTGTGTGTCGTTCGCTTCACCAGTTTGGGCTCAGAGATCATTGTTAGGATTCATCTTCATCCCTCTGTCCGTATGAACGACTCCTCATCCTGTTACACTCATCACGTTATAGAGGCTTCCTCTCATCCTCTCATCATCCCACATGAGAAGACCTGATTGGTCAGATGACAGACAGTGTTGACGATGAGAGATCAGTTACTCTGCAGACGAGGGTTTTAATCAGTGTCACCTCCCTCCCTCTCTCCCTCTCTCTCTCTCTCTCTCCCTCCCTCCCTCCCTCCCTCCTCAGTGTCCCACCATCAGGCGCGAGGCTGACGGCACTGAGACCACGGAGCCGTTTGCAGCCGAGGCCAAGTTCTTCACAGAGTCTCGTCTGCTGCAGAGGGACGTCCAGATCATCCTGGAGAGCTGCCCCAACCAGATCATCCTGGGAACCATCCTCCACCCGGTAACACACGCACACACACACACACACACACACACACACACACACACAGAGGCCCTCCCAGGTGCTGATGGTTCCTGTCTCATCTCCAGAACGGCAACATCACAGAGCTGCTTCTGAGGGAGGGCTTCGCCCGCTGTGTGGACTGGTCCATGGCTGTGTACACCCAGGGAGCAGACAAGCTCCGTGCTGCAGAGAGGTCAGTCCCCAGGGCCTCCTACCTGCCTCTACCTCACCCTGCGCCTCTCTCCCTAAAGCTTCCTGAAATGTTGTCTGACCCCTCTGACCCCTCCGCCCCCATGCAGATCTGCCAAAGAGCGTAAGGTGCGTATCTGGAAGGACTATGTCGCCCCCACAGCCAACCTGGACCAGAAGGACAGACAGTTCATAGCCAAGGTACGCTGGTGTCAACATGGACCACAAGAACTGGAGTCTGCTCTCCTCTCCCTCTCCCTCTCCCTCTCCCTCTCGCAGGGTCAGGTGATGTGAGACAGGCCTGTGCAGTGTCAGGTGATGTGATACAGGCCTGTGCAGTGGTTATATCGCTCTGATGTTGAGCTAGTTAAAAGGCCCCTCCAGATCTACTACTTCTTTATGGGCTGCAGTCTGAATTGAGTTGCTCACCCTGGATGTCCTGGATGTTTTCCCTAAAGCATGCTGGGAGGAGGGGGGGGGAGGGGAGGAGGGGGGTTTAATACCCTTCAAGTTGAGCCTTTTTGTGTGGATCTGCTTTCTTTGTGGGACTTTTGAGCTTTGAAAAGCCTGAAAAATTCATGGCTGGCCTTTGGTTACATAAAAGGTGTTGCTTTAGCAATCTGCTTACAGAATGAGTTTGTAGAATGTGCATCTATACACACACACACACACAACGTTGGTGTGTGTGTTTTCCTTTACCCCTGACTCAGAAGGAAGGCTTGGTGCGGCGCTAGCAAAAAAAAGGATAAAACATTGATATCAGACTGGGGACTGCTCTCAGATCTCCACAAGCCCCTGAACACTGCTGGAGAGGAGAGGGGGGGGAGAGGAGACGAGGGGGGGGAGGACGAGGGGAGACGAGGGGGGGGAGACGAGGGGAGACGAGGGGGGGGGGGAGACGAGGGGGGGGGGAGGGGAGACGAGGGGGGGGGAGGGCAGCGAGGAGGAAAAGAGGAGGGAGGGACAGGGGAGGGGAGAGGAGGGGGGAGATGAGACGAGGTGGGGGGGGGGGAGGGCAGCGAGGAGGAAAAGAGGAGGGAGGGAGCACCAGGAGGAGGTGAAACAGGAAAGGGGGGAGAAAGTGAAAGAATGGAACAGAAGTCTAAGTGGTCTGGAGGGGGAGGAGGGGGAGGAACAGAGGGGAGACTGGAGGAGAGGTTGGGGTGAGTGTGGTGGGAAGAGAGAGAGAGAGAGACAAGACAGCAGAGAGCTGAGGAGATGTGCCACACACACACACACACACACACACACTCCGCTGATCTGAAATGAAAACAGGCTCAGCCCCGGCACAGCTGCGAGGCTCCACACATTAGCAGGTTTGTTCAGGGATTAGTGAGTTATTGTCTGGCTCGCGAGACCTTAACGCCCTCGGCGCTAGTGTTGGCCTTCCTGCGTGTCACCTTGGCCGGTCTGGAGAGAGTGTCTCTGCTGGGCCTGCCTCGCTGCATCGCCTGCCTCGCTGCCTAGGCCGGTCTGGAGAGAGTGTCTCTGCTGGGCCTGCCTCGCTGCCTAGGCCGGTCTGGAGAGAGTGTCTCTGCTGGGCCTGCCTCGCTGCCTAGGCCGGTCTGGAGAGAGTGTCTCTGCTGGGCCTGCCTCGCTACCCTACACTGTTTAACCGGTAAAAAATTGTATTGTGGGTTACCGGTTACACGGTTAATTCTGAGCGTCTGTCAGCGCTCGTTAGCCCGACGTGACGTGGATCGACGACGCAGGACTCCTAGGTCACCTTGACGGGTCGTAGGTGGAGTGTGGAGGGCGTCTTGGTTCTGTTTGTCCTCGGAGGGATCCATCCATCCCATCACACCCTCCTCTGTTGTTCAGCCCTCGATGGATCCCTCTGTCTGCCACTGATGGATGGAGTTCAGAAAGAGAGCAGCCTTGTTCCCCAGAGACAATCCTGCTGACTCATCTCGCTCTCTCTCTCCCGCTCTCTCTCTCTCTCGCTGTCTCTCTCGCTCTCTCTTGTCTCTCTCGCTGTCTCTCTCGCTCTCTCTTGCTCTCTCTCGCTCTCACTCGCTCTCTCTCTCGCTCTCGCTGTCTCTCTCGCTCTCTCTCGCTCTCTCTCGCTCTCTCTCTCGCTCTCGCTGTCTCTCTCTCTCTCTCGCTGTCTCTCTCTCTCTCTCTCTCTCGCTGTCTCTCTCGCTCTCTCTCGCTCTCTCTCGCTCTCTCTCTCCCGCTCTCTCTCTCTCTCTCTCTCTCTCGCTGTCTCTCTCTCTCTCTCTCTCTCGCTGTCTCTCTCGCCCTCTCTCTCTCGCTCTCTCTCGCTCTCTCACGCTCTCACTCGCTCTCTCTCTCGCTCTCGCTGTCTCTCTCGCTCTCTCTCGCTCTCTCTCGCTCTCTCTCGCTCTCTCTCTCGCTCTCGCTGTCTCTCTCGCTCTCGCTGTCTCTCTCGCTCTCTCTCTCGCCCTCGCTCTCTCTCGCTCTCTCTCGCCCTCTCTCGCCCTCTCTCGCTCTCTCGCTCTCTCCCTCCCTCTCTCTCTCTCCCTCCCTCTCTCTCTCCCCCCCTTCCTTCGTCTCACCTCTACTGGGATGTTGAGAGGCAGATGTAGGCCAGATCCCAACAGACCAAGCCTCCACCCCTCCTCCTTCTCTTCCTCCTCATATCTCCTCTTCCCCTCCTCTCCCTCTCCTCTTCCTCCTCCTCCACCTCCTCCTCCTCCTCCTCCTCAGCAGTAGTGTTGATGTGCTCTGTGTTGAGGCTAGGTGACAGTGGTGGTGATTGAGGGCAGACTGCAGGTGTCATACTGTCCATGACCACCAGGTGGCAGTGCCTCCTTGCTGCCAGCGTGTCTTCAGACCAGTGACTCATTCTGCCTGGTCGTCCCTCCTGGCTGCTTCCTCTCTTCATCCCTCCTCCTCTCGCTCTCTCGCTCTCTCTCCTTCCTCTCTATCTCTTGTCATTTTTTTCTCTTTCTCTCTCCACCCACTTCCTCCTCCTCCTCTCTCTCTTCATGGAGTCTCCTCTCTCTCTCTCTCTCTCTCTCTCTCTCTCTCTCTCTCTCTCCTTATATTCACAGCTGCTAATTACCCAGCAAATGTGCTGGCCAGCCATTTTCTGCTCCTTCCTTTTTTTCTTGATGTATTTATTTGAGAGACCAAGCCCTCCCCAGCACCAGCTACTGTGACCTTGTTACAGTAGAGAGATGGGGAGAGATGGGGAGAGATGGGGAGAGATGGGGAGGGAGAGGGAGTGTGGGTTGGCTCAGCACTGAAGAGGATGCGGGTTTATGCATCTCCCTGTACTGGGACTGGGAGACGAGGAAATGTTACAAGTCTTCACCTCACTACTTCTCTCTCTCTCTCTCTCTCTCTCTCTCTCTCTCTCTCTCTCTCTCTCTCTCCGTCCCTCTCTCTCTCTCCGTCCCTCTCTCTCTCTCTCTCTCTCTCTCTCTCCGTCCCTCCCTCTCTCACTCTCTCTCCTCCTCCATCACCCCTTCCCTCTCTCACTCTCTCTCCTCCTCCATCACCCCTTCCCTCTCTCTCTCTCCTCCATCACCCCTTCCCTCTCTCTCCTCTTCCATCACCCCTTCCCTCTCTCTCTCCCTGTACACTCAGTTGTGATTAGTGTGATGTGTTCTGGAGGTGTGTGTGTGTTCTGGAGGTGTGTGTGTGTTCTGGAGGTGTGTGTGTGTTCTGGAGGCGTGTGTGTGTTCTGGAGGCGTGTGTGTGTTCTGGAGGTGTGTGTGTGTTCTGGAGGTGTGTGTGTGTTCTGGAGGCGTGTGTGTGTTCTGGAGGTGTGTGTGTGTGTGTGTGTGTGTCTCATCCCAGGTGGGGAACTACTAGCCCCTCATAATGACAGATTGATTTGTTTGTTTGGGCTTATGATGGATCTGTTGTAGTCTGTTCAATCACAAGTGAACTTGATGTACAGTGAAGCCCAGATGAGTTAGTCAGCCAGTGTGGCCGTGGGCGTGCATGTCAGTGTTTACACTCCCCACATGCCGGCCTGCTCACTATGGACCTGATATATAGGTCAAGATGGTGTGGTGCACCTTACCAATGAAAGTGGAAATGTGTGTGTTTATTTGTATGTGTCTCTCTGTGTCTCACGCGGGCGCGCACACACACACACACACACACACCCACACGCACACGCACACACTTCAGTGGCTGATGTATGAGCTGGGCTGCTGTGTGTCAGTGGGCAGGTTGTGAGTTTATTTCAGCATCCTCCATCGCCAGCTCTGCGGCTGTGAGCGATGACGCTTGTAAAAGGCTTAGGCCTCCTGCCCCGACCTGTCTGCCATTGATTTCTCCTCTCTCCCTCTCTCCTCTCTCCTCTCTCTCCTCATTCTCCTCGCTCTCCCCTCTCTCTCTCTCTCCTCATTCTCTCTCTCTCCTCATTCTCTCTCTCTCTCTCCTCATTCTCTCTCTCTCTCTCTCTCTCTCTCTCTCTCTCTCTCTCTCTCTCTCTCTCTCTCTCCTCATTCTCTCTCTCTCTCCTCATTCTCTCTCTCTCTCCTCATTCTCTCTCTCTCTCTCTCTCTCTCTCTCTCTCTCTCTCTCCTCATTCTCTCTCTCTCTCTCTCTTCATTCTCTCTCTCTCGTTTGGTGAGATATGTTTGGTCTCCGTCACTTCAGCCATCATGGTTAACCCTGACTACTGCTGTGTGTGTGTGTGTGTGTTTGCTGCTCTGTGTGTGTGTGTGTGTGTTTACTGCTCTGTGTGTGTGTGTTTACTACTCTGTGTGTGTGTGTTTGCTCTGTGTGAAAACAACCCTTTGGCAGGGTTTGTGAGGACTCGTCTGCCAGTGAGCTGGCTGCTCACCAGAGGGAGAATGTGTGCGACTGGAACAATGAACTCCTCAAGTTCTCTGCCTGTTTAATGTAGTGTGAGGGGGGGGGGGAGGGAGGGTGGGGAGGGGGGGGAGGGAGGGAGGGGGCACCAGACCAGATGCAAGGCCCTGGAGATGCAGCTCCTCCTGGTTCAGTCTGTCTGAAGAAGAAGGGGTTGAATCCCAGCCCAGGGTCGTCTTCACACTCTGAGGAAATGACAGGGCCTCACCTCCTTGTTCAAGCCCTCTTGTGCTGAGTGATTGGAGTGTCTCCCGGTGACGGCGTTCCCGTGTAAACCGTGCGTGTAATTCTGACTGCGAGTGCTCCTCTTCCTGAGCTGTGTGTTAAATCGGTGGAGTTAATCCTCAGTGTGGGTGCTGGGTGCAGGGTGCTGGGTCAGGGTGCTGGGTCAGGGTGCTGGGTGCCGGGTGCTGGGTCAGGGTGCCGGGTGCTGGGTCAGGGTGCCGGGTGCTGGGTCAGGCTGCAGGGTGCCGGGTGCTGGGTCAGGCTGCTGGGTGCAGGGTGCTGGGTGCTGGGTCAGGCTGCAGGTGCCTGGGTCAGGCCTGGGTGCTGGGTCAGGCTGCTGGGTGCTGGGTGCAGGGTGCTGGGTCAGGCTGCTCCCTGCTGGAGGAGGTGTCATGTTAGAACGCTGTGGAGCTGAAGGGAGCAGGTTCCTCCTGTTTAAGAACCTCCATCCTGTTCATCCCCTGAGGCCATCCTGCAGACATGTCCTCCACCTGGAGCAGGACCCGCCTCACTAACGCCCTCTCTCTCTCTTCCTCTCTCCTTCCTCCCCCAGGTGATGCAGGTGGTTAATGCCGATGCCATCGTGGTGAAGCTCAACTCTGGGGAGTACAAGACCATCCACCTGTCCAGCATCAGACCCCCCAGGATCGAGGGAGAGGTAGGAGGATCGCTGTGTGTGGGAGCTCTCTTCCCAGGCTTGTTAGTTCTGTCTCTCTCTCTGTCTGTCTGTCTGTCTCTCTCTCTCTCTCTCTCTCTCTCTCTCTCTCTCTCTCTCTCTCTCTCTCTCTCTCTCTCTCTCTCTCTCTCTCTGTCTCTCTCTCCTCTCTCTCGCATGTGTCTCTTATGTGTTCCCAGGCGTGTGTCGCTCTCTGCGTGTGTATGTCCTTGGGAGAGCGAGCGCAGGCTTCTCCTGGCCTGTCACCCAGGCCCATTACTGCCTCCACAGGGGCTCCTGCTGTCAGAGCCACACTTTGGAAAGTGCTGATGCGGGCGTCCCCCCCAGGCCTCTGAGAGAGGGCCTTCCTCTGGCCTTGATGCGTCTCTCAGGATGACTGGAGATGGAGGGGGTGCCCTACCCCCCCCTCCTCCTCCCCTCCTCCTCCTCCTTCTCTCCTCCTCTTCCCCTCCTCCAAGAATGTGTTTGCAGCACTGCAGAGAAGTGGGCCGATCGATCCTCCCCTTTTCCCCTGAATCACCGCCATGCACGACACAGCCCCACACACACACAGCTCCACACACACACACACACACACACAGAGCTCCACACACACACACACACAGAGCTCCCCACACACACACACACACACACACACACAGAGCTCCCCACACACACACACACACACACACAGAGCTCCACACACACGCACACAGAGCTCCGCACACACACAGAGCTCCACACACGCACGCGCACACTCACACATCCAGGCTTGTTGCTCACCTCTTGGCTGTAGTGGAAATATAAAGTATGAATGCACACAATGTGTATCTCACTCACGCGCTTAACTGCCCCCTGTCTCACTCACACACACACTCACACACACTCTCAAACCTCCTAAGTACTTTTCCAGGCCCTCTGAAGAGCAGATCCTGAAATGTTAAGCCTTCCAAGGGGTTATAATCAGATTGAAGACTATATAAAAAATAACATAAAATGGAGTAATGCAGAGAGGGAGAAAGGGAGAGCAAGTGTCACAAAAGCAATAGAACTTAATGGATCCTGAAACGGTGAAGTAGAGCTGTTTTAAATATAGCCCACTGTCACAGAGGTTGGGAGCCTGGAATCAGATGACCTCTGACCCCCCCCCCCCCCCCCCCTCCCCCCGATGATTCAACACCCAACAGAGCATGAGGATGATGCACGAGGATGACATCATCATCATCTTTTCATTTGTTGTTCTGTTCATCTTGGCTAGTCTTCCGGTCTTCGGCTGCTGAAGATGGACACTGGCACCCCTCAAGGGGAGGCCAGGGGGGCACGGCCACCCTGATACAAGCACTGCCCCCTCCCCCCTGCCACCCCAAGATTTTCAGTTGCCTCCCCTTCTGGCCACCCCCGTGAAACGTTCCTGACAAGGCGGGTCGTTTGTGGAGGGTTCAGTGTTTGGTGGTGTTGCTGCTCCCGTGTAGAACACAACCCGTACGAAACCGCATAACACAGTCCAGAGATCGCTGGAACAGTAAAGCCCTCAGTACTGGGTGGGTTTTGCTTCTGTATCGTGGAACCACGGTTAATCTTCCATACCTCAAAATACCCCGTCCTGAAACTCCTAAAAGCTTTCCTCGCTACAGCAGGGCATGTATAATGCAAGTGTGGCCCAGACTCGGCTGGCAAGGACTGTTGATGTTTGAATCTGAAAACTTCTGAGAATGTGAAGTGGAAAAGGATGTTCTGAAAGAGTGTTTCGATGGGGCTGGGTAGACCGGGGTATCACGCTTTTTAAAGTCTGATACAAGTCTGTTATATTACCAAGACCCACTACAGAATGATGGTTTAGTCTACAAAGTCTTTCACTTTGTAATCGAGCCGTGTGATGTTTAAAGTCTAATGGCGAGACGTTGATATCTTGGAAGGGAATGTTCTAGAAGTAAGACCAGGGCATCTGTCACTCAATCTTTTTAGAATTTTCTCTGGATTTATCTTTACTTTCATCCCTTCTCTACTTCTCCTCCTCCCTCCCTCCTCCACAGTGCCCTCCTCTCCCTCTCATCCCTCCTCTCCCCCTCGTCGTTCGAGCCTTATATCATTAACAGACCACTCTGTACTCTCTCGCTCTCTCTCGCTCTCTCTCTCTCTCTCTTGCTCTCTCTCTCTCCCCCCCCCTCCCTCCTGTGTGTTTGCAAACGTGCGTGCTACAAAACTCACACATAAGCAGACTCATTCACTCCCCCCTCTTCCCTCTCCCCCCAGTCTCATCTGTCATGTGTGTGTGTGTCCAGCCAGGTTGTGCTGTGTGCTCCTCAGTCATCTTTCCCTCTCTTCATCCACCTTCCTACTTCCCCCCCCCATTCCTCTCATCTTTTCCACTCCTTTGGCAGTTTCTCTCTTCTCCATCTCTCCCTCCTCTCTCTCTCCTCTCCATCTCTCCCTCCTCTCTCTATCTCTCTCCTATCTCTCTCTCACTCTCTCTCTCTCTCTCTCTCTCTCTCTCTCTGTCCTCTCTCTCTCTCTCTCTCTCTCTGTACCCTCCCCCTCCTCCATCCATCCATCTCTTCCCTGGATGGACCAGATGCTTATACAGCATGTGCTTTGTGCTCTCCTGCTCCGTGGTGTGTTGGAGGGAGACACACCAGCATGCTGTGCTGGGGGAGGCTGCTAGCTTCCTGCTAGCTTCCTATTAGCTTGCTGCTATCTTGCTGTTAGCTTTCCTGTTAGCTTCATGTTAGCTCATGCTAGCTCGCTGCTAGCTTCCTGTTAACTTCCAGCTGGCTTCCTGCTAGCTTTGCCAGGCTGCTCTCCTATGTAGCAGTATGTACAAAGCCCAGAGGCACAGGATGGGGTAGCACGCTGCACGACACATGCTGGCTAATGTATCCCTGGGAGACACACGAGGTGGGGATAAACACACAGGAGTGTGTGTGTATGAGAGAGTGTGTGTGTGTGTGTGTGTGTGTGTGTGTGACAGTGGGCAGGGGTCATGGGTCATTACCTTCATCGGACTAATCTCTCTGCTTCTCTCCGGCCATGGACAGCTGCTGGCTAATCTTACAATCAGTCGCCCGCTTTGTTGAACATGGAAAACACACACACGCACACGCACACACACACATGCAGACATGCTCTTCTGAGCTGCATGTGTCAGGAGACATTGTGGCAATTGGCATCACAGGGTCGTATGTAGACACACCATCACACAGATGCTGCATGCACACGCACACACACACACACACACACACACACACACCCTTCCCTGACCTCTCTGAAGCCCAGCAGAAACACTGTGTGGAGCAGAGCCCCCTTGCCCCCCTTGCCCCCCTTGCCTCTGAGCTTAAAGGACTTTGGGGAGATTCCAGGGCTAGTCTCTTGTGACAGTTGTGTCCTCATAAAACGTGTTCTATTAAACATGTGTGTGTGTGTGTGTGTGTGTGTGGCTGTTTGGGGAGGTTCCAGGGCCAGATGCGATGACCAGTACACAGATGAACTGTGACAGCCCCTGCCAAGCCCCTCTCCTCTCATGAACCCCTGCTCCCCCTCTCTCTATCTCTTACTCTCTCTATCTCTTTCTGTCTATCGTCTATATTTCTATCTCTTTTTGTTTCCTTTTTGTCTCTTTCGGTTTCTCTTTCCTGTCCCTATCTCGCTTTCTCTCTTTCCTCTCGTTTTCTCTCTCTCGATGATGGTATTTCCTCTTATTAGCAGCTAGTTGACTGACAGGCTGCAGGGCCAATCACAGCGGGCCGCAGTGATGCGCGCCTGCTCCTTTAATAGTCCTCCTCTCATGAGTCTCATCCCTCTTGATCTCAATTTTTTTGCAGCCGCCCCCTCTCCCTCCCTCCCTCCCTCCCTCCCTCCCTCTCTCTCTCTCCCCCCTCCCTCTCTCTCCCCCCCTCCTCTCTCTCCCCCCCCTCCCTCTCTCTCCCCCATCCCTCTCCCTCCCCTCCCCCTCCCCCTCTATCTCCCCCCCCCCCCCCCCAAGTGTGGCTGCTCTGGTGTATTTTCAGAGGGAGTTATTTTAAGCAGGGGAGTTAGTCAGCTCTTCCCCCCAGTTCTCTGAGCTCTGCAGCAGGACAGAGGAAACGAGGGAGACAGACAGGGAGATGTCTGAGCTACTCAATATGACTCACTGTTACACCCACTCTTCTCGCACACACACACACACTACCTGTCTATCTCTTCTTCCTTTCTCTCCCTCCCTCTCTCTTCCCCTGTTCTCTCCCTCCCTCTCTCCCCCCCTCTCTCATCCCCTCTGGTCTCTCCCTGGTCTCTCTCCTCTCTGTCTCTCTCTCTCTCCCTCTCTGTCTCTCTCCCTCTCTGTCTCCCTCTCTCTCCCCCCCTCTCTCTCCTCTCTCCCTCTCACTCCCTCCCTCTCTGTCTCCCTTTCTCCCTCTGTCTCCCTCTCTCCTCTTCAGTAGGTCTGTATGCTCGTGTGTCTGTTTAGTTATACTTCCCCAGTGTTGGCTGCATCAAGCATCTCGCCCTGTCATTGGTGGAAAGTTTAGGCCCTACGCCATTGGCTGCTGTTATGTCATAGATTGGACTACAACATGCATATTAGACTTGTTTTGAGTTGTGTGTGTCTGTCTGTTCAGTGATGTTGTGTGTGTTTGGTAGGTTGGTGCAATTACAGGGAAAGAGAAGTATAATTAGAGCAAGTGGAGTGTGGTTGTATACAATAGAAGTTAACTAATGGCTTTGCTATGCCTTTGTTATTGTTTGATTGTTTATCCTCCTTTTGTTCTTGCTACAGGCGGTGTGCATACTCTATCCCTCCCTTGTTCTCTCCATCTCCCTCTGTCTCTCTCTCTCTTTCTCCCTCTCTCTCCCTCTGTCTCTCTCTCTCTTTCTCCCTCTCTCTCCCTCTGTCCTCTCTCCCTCTTTCTCCCTCTCTCTCCCTCTGTCTCTCTCCCTCTTTCTCCCTCTCTCTCCCTCTGTCTCTCTCCCTCTTTCTCCCTCTCTCTCCCTCTGTCTCTCTCCCTCTTTCTCCCTCTCTCTCCCTCTGTCTCTCTCTCTCTTTCTCCCTCTCTCTCTCTGTATTTTCTATTGCTGTTAAATGCAAATTCGTTAGAAAGGGAATTTCGTATGCAATCTTAAATGCAGACCGTTTTCTCCAAAGCACCAGATATACAGTTTCATCACTAGCTAATGTGTGCTGTTTGTCCAGGGGCCAGACACACACACACACACACACACACGCATCCTCTCGAACAGGCTGGAGGTCAAAAGGTCGTGACCCCATCGGTCTGTGTGCCTCGCACCACCATACACACCCGAGTCATGCTTCCTCTTGAGCTAGTCATAGATTATCCTCGATTCTGGGGGTCATTTGGAGCGAAGGGAAGAGTACCACAGCCTCATGGTCATGTTCAGGGCATCTGGGGAAGAACTCAACTTAAATAACAACGGAAAGCTTCTCTAGGATCCCAGCTGTCCTTGACCTCAGCGTCATTTCATGGTGACTGTTGAACCGTTCCCAAAACATTTACATTTAGCATTTAGTCATTTAGCAGAGCGCTCTTATCAGTAAGTACAGGGACATTCCCCCGAAGTAAGTAGGATGAAGTGTCTTGCCCAAGGACACAACGTCATTTGGCACGGCCGGGTTCCTCCGGGAATCAATCTGGCAACCTTCTGATTACTAGGCCGATTCCCTAACCGCTCAGCCACCTGACTCCCTGACGTGGGAGGACTTGAACACGTGTGTGCTGGCGGTTGATACGAAGGCACACGTCATGACCGTGTTCACCGTCCAGTTTGTTATGGACTCAGTGGCCAAAGAAACACATTTCTCTCTCGAGTAGAAAACATTATCTTCAGGCTACAAGCCAGTCAACTGTACTAAGTGACGCCTGATATGGTTATTACTCTGCCATGTTTCTCCTGCTTCAAAAAGAGAGCTGGGTTATGTCAACACCAGCACATTATGCCCAGCGTGGAAGGTTGGGCTGTGGAGGCTGATGACGTCCATTGATCCTGGACAGAGTAGAAGCTCTTTCTGCACTCCATTTTGAAACCCACTTCTGGTCAAGGTCCCCCCTCCCTCCCCCCCTCCCCCCCTCCCTCCCTCCTCCCTCCCCCTCTCCCTCCCCCTCTCCCTCCTCATTCTCTCCATTCTGTTTTGGGTCACGTTGGCATGGCGACCAGCGTTTTCCCGCCCTCACGCGAAGGTGACATTCTTCGGAAGTCTCGTTCATCAAAGCCCCAATCTGGGAGCAGAACCTCCAGCAGGTGTATTTTGGGGACCTAGTCAGGGGGCGTGTCCACTCAGCCTCTTGTCTTTCCTCTCCAGCCAATCCCATCGCCTGCCTTCTACCGCTTTCCCCTCGCATGCTTTCCTCTCCAGCCAATCCCATCGCCGCCTTCTACCGCTTTCCCCTCGCATGCTTTCCTCTCTCCGCAGGGATTTGACACGTCGGTACAACCAGTGTCTAATTGGCACGTACAGCTGACATTTAGTCTCTTTCAACGCTTGGCTTGACTTCTTTCCAGTGAGTGAAACACCTCATTAGGTTGAAATGATTTCTTGCTCTCTTGCTCGTGTTTGTGAGCTAAAGGCCGGCGAACCGTCTGAGAATAATTTTTAATTTTAGTTTTTGTCGCTTACTGAAAATGGTGGAGGCTTTTACAAGTCATATTTTATTTATGTTATTTTTGTTTTGGTCGAGATTTTAGTTAGTGACACTCAAGTTAACATTTTACTCAGTGTCATTTTCTCAGTTTCCTGATACTGTAATGAACAGACACAAAATGGTGGTTTCCCTCTACATCTGGTAAACAGAACTTGCTGTCTTTTCACACCAACCCTGTTTGGGATGCCTTGAGCGTAAGCCACTGCTGGCACAAAATGGCGCGTTTCCCCTCCGAGCAGAGTGGAGAGAAACTCTCCTTCATCCCTTTCTAATGAGAGCTTGGAGGAGAGCTCTGTAGAAGGCCTTTAAGCCCCAGAGGACACAAAATGGAAGATTCTTCCTGAGCAGCTCAGTGAAAGGCAGTTCACTCCAACCCACTAGGCTAGGATAAAAGGCCTGTCGATAAGCCGTGGTCTGACACAAAATGGAGGACAGAGGGATGAGCTCCTGGTGGCTGTGCAGAGCAGGGATGTGCAACCGGCCAGGTACAGGATTAACCTTCCTCCTGAAGGCTGCACTTCACTGACCCTGAGCCAGGGGCCGTATAAAGCAAGTAGGTGAGCAGTCTAATGGACCCACTTGTTCATTACATTATCGCCAAGGTTAAGGTAAACGCGTTTGGCGGATTATGTGAATCCTAGCGCCCTTCCTGTGTAGTCGGGTGTCCCTCTGCAGGGAGCTCGATGCAGTCAGTGCGCGAGGCTAATCGCTAAAGAAGTTAGTTGCAGTCCGAAGGGCATCTCTCACCACTGAAACGAAACTTCCCCCCCTTCACCTTGAGGGTCTTCTCAAAGCTTTTGATTCTGAACCCGCACATACACACACACACACACACACACACACACACACACACACACCACACACACACCCTCTCTCCAGAGCTGCCATGTGTACCCCACATGGCAGCTCTGAACACAAAGAATAAAACACCTCAGGGGAAGGGAGGAATGAGGGGTGTAATTTACGCTCGTGTGTGTGGTGTTGGTCGGGTATGACTGGTCTATTGTGTGTGTGTGGGGGGGGGGATAATGATGGTGTTCATCTAGGGTAGATGGACGTGTGTGTGTGTGTGTGTGTGGTGTGTGTGTGTGTGTGTGTGTGGGGGGGGGGGGGGGGGGATAATGATGGTCCATGGGCGGCAAACACGCTTGCTGTTTGTCATTCACAAGCCAGTTTCTGTGTTTGCATGTGTCACTTCCTGGCTGTGGTCCCTCAGCCCCCCCCTCTCTCTCTCCCCCCCTCTCACCCCCCCCTCTCTCTCCTGTCTCTCTCTCTCTCTCTCTCTCCCTCCCTCTCTCCCCCCCCCCCCTCTCTCTCTCTTCTCTCTCTCTCTCTCTCTCCTCCCCCCCCTCTCTCTCCCCCCTCTCTCTCATCTCTCCTCCCTCCTCTCTCTCTCCTCCACTCCCTTCCCCCTCTCTCTCTCTCTCCCCCTTTCAGAAACCGCCTGGCTGTGTCTTTCACCGATACTGTAACAAAATCACACAAAAAAAAAAACCCACCCCTTTTGAAAATGCAAATTAATTCTATTTCTGGTCTATTCCTGTCATGGAATGTGCC
>CM042874.1:1091533-1099033 GCA_023658055.1 Thaleichthys pacificus | reverse complement strand
ATCTCCTCCCAGGACCCTCCCCTCCTCTGGGATCATCCACAAACGCCTGTCTCTATCTGGAGATCTGGGATTGTCTACAAACGCCTGTCTCTATCTGGAGATCTGGGATCGTCTACAAATACCTGCCTCTATCAGGAGATCTGCTGGAAGCTCCGTCAGGGGAAACTGCCAGATTCGCTAATCAGACGTAGCTTCGTCAAACCTTTTTAATCTGTCATCTCTTTCACTAATGGGCTGGACTGCCCCTGTTCCGCACCATGCTTTGGAATCTGGAGATTTAACATCTCAGATTGTTGTTGGGTTGTCTCCCCCCCCCCCTACCCTCCTTGGCTCGTTGCTCAGTCACATCTTCTCCCTCTCCTCCCCCCCTCTTTCTCGTCGCCCATCTAAGCTCGTTCCCCATCCCCAGCCATGCACAGTCATTACCAGCGCTAACATTCGGAGAGACTATGCAACAACGCAATAAAACTCAAAATGACTCAAATAACCTGCCTCATACATAACATGCCTCTATCTGGTGATCAGTGTGCTGGAGCGGGAACCAGGGGCTCTCAGCACGGTAAACCAAGGGCTTCACGAGCCCTTCCTGTTTCAAAATAAATGGAGGGATTCAGCCATTGGTATTTGGTCTACGTGTGTATGGTGTGTGTGAGAGAGAGAGAGAGAGAGAGAGAGAGAGAGAGGAGAGAGAGAGAGAGAGAGAGAGAGGAGGCGAAGGCAGAGATGAATGCAGGGAGCTCGGTCGAGGACAGGTGTCTGTGCTGCCCTCTCTCGTCCTTGTCATGCGATGGCCCGCGGTTCCCATGGCGTCCCTGACATATGGTGGGTTGCTCCACTCTCCATCCCATAATAGGCTTGTCTAGTCTTTGTTTGGTCTGGTCTAATGTGAATTAAAAGGCTGGGGGGGCGCGGGGGTGGGGGAGGAGGAGGATTATTATCAGTTTGTTTTGCTGCCTGCTAATTGTACTGCCCTATCAAACTGACTGAGGTAGACACACACAGCCACACACACACACACACACACAGCCACACACACTCCTCTTCTGGGACTATCTACAGTCCACACTGACATGATTCAAACTGACTGGGTGACCTTGAAACTAGTTGTGTAACCTCACGCTCGCACACACACGATTGACACACACACACACAGGCTGATGTCAATGACGAATAACTCCTGTCACAAATCCGACGTATTAATCGATGCCTAAAACCAAGTGCGTTGTGACATCATTAACTGGAACCTGCCGTTTTCCAGGTCACGTGATGGTGGACTACATCCGAGCCGCTACCACGGCGACAGAGACCGGCACCGTCCCCGCCTTCCCAGAACGCACCTGTGCCACCGTCACCATCGAGGAATGTGAGTCAAGTCCTCCTGCTGTCACCCTCATAACCCCCTGCTCTCTCTCTCTCTCTTCTCTCTCTCTCTGTGCTCTCTCTCTCTTCTCTCTCTCTCTTCTCTCTCTTGTCTGTCTCTCTCTCGCTCTGTGTCTCTCTCTCGCTCGCTCGCTCTCTCTCTCTCTCTCTGTGTCTCTCTCTCTCTCTCTCTCTCTCTCTCTCTGTGTGTCTCTCTGTGTCTCTCTCTCTCCTCTCTCTTGTCTGTCTCTCTCTCTCTCTTGTGTGTCTCTCTGTGTCTCTCTGTGTCTCTCTTGTCTCTCGTGTCTCTCTGTGTACTGGTACTACTAGATCACATCTGAATCAAGGCCTTTGTTGAGCTGGATTAGGGGTGAAATAGTTATTGGCCCTTGGATAAAAAGAAAAATCTAAACCGCTTCAATTCAGAGGACAGGTGGAGAGAGAGAGGTGGGGGGAGAGGGGAAGGAGGAGAGAGATGGGGGAGAGGGGAAGGAGGAGAGAGATGGGGGAGAGGGGGAAGGAGGAGAGAGATGGGGAGAGGGGAAGGAGGAGAGAGATGGGGGAGAGGGGAAGGAGGAGAGAGATGGGGAGAGGGGAAGGAGGAGAGAGATGGGGGAGAGGGGAAGGAGGAGAGAGAGGGGGGAGGAGAGGGAAGGAGGAGAGAGATGGGGGAGAGGGAAGGAGGAGAGAGATGGGGGAGAGGGAAGGAGGAGAGAGATGGGGGAGAGGGGAAGGAGGAGAGAGATGGGGAGAGGGGAAGGAGGAGAGAGGATGGGGGGAGAGGGGAAGGAGGAGAGAGATGGGGAGAGGGGAAGGAGGAGAGAGATGGGGGAGAGGGGAAGGAGGAGAGAGATGGGGGAGAGGGGAAGGAGGAGAGAGATGGGGGAGTAGGGGAAGGAGGAGAGAGATGGGGGAGAGGGGAAGGAGGAGAGAGATGGGGGAGAGGGAAGGAGGAGAGAGATGGGGAGAGGGGAAGGAGGAGAGAGATGGGGGAGAGGGGAAAGGAGGAGAGAGATGGGGGAGAGGGGAAGGAGGAGAGAGATGGGGAGAGGGGAAGGAGGAGAGAGATGGGGGAGAGGGGAAGGAGGAGAGAGATGGGGGAGAGGGAAGGAGGAGAGAGATGGGGGAGAGGGGAAGGAGGAGAGAGATGGGGGAGAGGGGAAGGAGGAGAGAGATGGGGGAGAGGGGAAGGAGGAGAGAGATTGGGGGAGAGGGGAAGGAGGCGAGAGACTGGGGAGAGGGGAAGGAGGAGAGAGATGGGGAGAGGGAAGGAGGCGAGAAGATGGGGAGAGGGGAAGGAGGAGAAGAGATTGGGGGAGAGGGGAAGGAGGAGAGAGTCCATGTGGAGAGAGGGAAGGAGTAGTACACAGTAGGGGAGCTAACTACTGCTAGTGCCACAAGGCTGTGCCCTAGATGGAAGATTCTAGTTATGGAGTCATGTTGGGGAGAGAGGATGGGGATGTTTTTCCAGCAGTTCTATTGTCTAGAATGGCTGTTAAGCCCCAGGTCATCCAAGAATTGGTAAATCAGAAAAAGATGAAAGATACAGCTGTTGTTGGTGGCATTTATTTGAAATACTAATCTGACTGCACGTTGATGCGTCCAGGTAAGCTTCCGGAAGCATCCACCGGCATTGGAAGCAATGCAAACTGTATCAGCAGTTGGAACAGACTTATTTTACCGGGAGATTTGAGGAAGCTGCGACATTAAGAAATGTCCAAACATCATTCAGACGCTCAGACGGCTGCTGTCAAAGGAAACGCTCAATTAGCCTCAGTAAAGAGAATGTCAGGAGAAGAGAGGAGACGAGGACAGGACTGAGGCGCTTTTGAACTGAACATCCCCTCAGCTCTCCCACAACAGGCTGTGTTAGTGGATGCTTCAGTTCAAAGGCGCCTCGAACTCTGGTCCTCGATCTCCTCTCTTCTCCTGACATTCTCTTTACTGAGGCTATTGAGAGTTCCTTTGGACAGCAGCCGTTTGAGCGTCTGAATGATCGTTTGGACATGTCTGTAATGTCGCAGCTTCCTCAAATCTCCCGGTAAAATTAAGTCTGTTCCAACTGCTGATACAGTTTGCATTGCTTCCAATGCCGGTGGGGATGCTTCGGAAGCTTACCTGGACGCATCAACGTGCAGTCAGATTGTATTTCAATAAATGCCACCAACAACAGCTGTATCTTTCATCTTTTCTGATTTACCCAAATTCTTGATGACCTGGGGCTTAAACAGCCATTCTAGACAATAGAAACTGCTGAAAAACATCCCGCCATCCTCTCTCCCAAACATGACTCATAACTAGAATCTTGCTCATCTAGGGTCACAGCCTTTTTGGGCCACTAGCAGTAGTTAGTCCCCTACTGTTGTACTCCTCCTTCCCTCTCTCCCCATACTCTCTCCTCCTCCCCTCTCCCCATCTCTCTCCTCCTTCCCCTCTCCCCATCTCTCTCCTCCTTCCCCCTCCCCCTCTCTCTCCTCCTTCCCCTCTCCCCATTCTCTCTCCTCCTTCCCCTCTCCCCCATCTCTCTCCTCCTCCCCTCTCCCCCATCTCTCTCCTCCTTCCCCTCTCCCCCATCTCTCTCCTCCTTCCCCTCTCCCCATCTCTCTCCTCCTTCCACTCTCTCCCCCATCTCTCTCCTCCTTCCCCTCTCCCTCCATCTCGTCTTTCCTTCCCCTCACTCTCCCCATCTCTCTCCTCCTTCCCCTCTCCCCCTCTCTCTCCTCCTTCCCCTCTCCCCATCTCTCTCCTCCTTCCCCTCTCCCCCATCTCTCTCTCCTTCCCTACTCCCCCATTCTCTCTCCTCCTTCCCCTCTCCCCCATCTCTCTCCTCCTTCCCCTCTCCCCCATTCTCTCTCCTCCTTCCCCTCTCCCCCATCTCTCTCCCTCCTTCCCCTCTCCCCATCTCTCTCCTCCTTCCCCTCCTCCCCCCATTCTCTCTCCTCCTTCCCCTCTCCCCCATCTCTCTCCTCCTTCCCCTCTCCCCCCATCTCTCTCCTCCTTCCCCTCTCCCCCATCTCTCTCCTCCTTCCCTCTTCCCCCATCTCTCTCCTCCTTCCCTCTACTCCCCCATCTCTCTCCTCCTTCCCCTCTCCCCCTTCTCTCTCCTCCTTCCTCACTCTCCCCCATCTCTCTCCTCCTTCCCTCTCCCCCATCTCTCTCCTCTTCCCCTCTCCCCATCTCTCTCCCTTCCCTCCCCCATCTCTCTCCTCTTCCCCTCTCCCCCATCTCTCTCCTCCTTCCCCTCCTCCCCCATCTCTCTCCTCCTTCCCCTCTCCCCCCACCTCTCTCTCTCCACCTGTCCTCTGAAATTGAAGCGGTTTAGATTTTTCTTTTTATCCAAGGGCCAATAACTATTTCACCCCTAATCCAGCTCAACAAAGGCCTTGATTCAGATGTGATCTAGTAGTACCAGTACACAGAGAGACACAGAGAGACACAGAGAGACACAGAGAGACACAAGAGACACACAGAGAGAGAGAGAGACAGACAAGATCGAGAGAGAGAGACACAGAGAGACACACAGAGAGAGAGAGAGAGAGAGAGAGAGAGACACAGAGAGAGAGAGAGAGAGCGAGCGAGCGACAGAGAGACACACAGAGCGAGAGAGGAGACAGACAGAGAGAGACGAGAGAGAGAGAGAGAGAGAGAGACAGGAGAGAGAGAGAGAGAGAGAGAGAGAGCAGGGGGTTATGAGGGTGACAGCAGGAGGACTTGACTCACATTCCTCCGATGGTGACGGTGGCACAGGTGCGTTCTGGGAAGGCGGGGACGGTGCCGGTTCTCTGTCGCCGTGGTAGCGGCTCGGATGTAGTCCACCATCACGTTGACCTGGAAACGGCAGGTTCCAGTTAATGATGTCACAACGCACTCGGTTTTAGGGCATCGATTAATACGTCCGGATTTGTGACAGGAGTTATTCGTCATTGACATCAGCCTGTGTCTGTGTGTGTGTCAATGTGTGTGCGTGCGAGCGTGAGGTTACACACTAGTTTCAAGGTCACCCAGTCAGTTTGAATCATGTCAGTGTGGACTGTAGATAGTCCCAGAAGAGGAGTGTGTGTGGCTGTGTGTGTGTGGTGTGTGTGGCTGTGTGTGTCTACCTCAGTCAGTTTGATAGGGCAGTACAATTAGCAGGCAGCAAACAAACTGATAATAATCCTCCTCTCCCACCCCACCCCCGCCCCGCCCCCCAGCCTTTTAATTCTACATTAAGACCCCAGACCAAACAAAGACTTAGACAAGCCTATTATGGGATGGAGAGGGAGCAACCCACCATATGTCAGGTGGACGCCATGGGAACCGCGGGCCATCGCATGACAAAGGACGAGAGAGGGCAGCACAGACACCTGTCCTCGACCGAGCTCCCTGCATTCATCTCTGCCTTCGCCTCCTCTCTCTCTCTCTCTCTCTCTCTCTCTCTCCTCTCTCTCTCTCTCTCTACTCTCTCTCACACAGCACCATACACACGTTAGATCAAAATACACATGGCTGAATCCCTCCATTTATTTGAAAACAGGAAGGGCTCGTGAAGCCCTGGTTTACCGTGCTGAAGAGCCCTGGTTCCGCTCCAGCACACTGATCACCAGATAGAGGCATGTTATGTTATGAGGCAGGTTATTTGAGTCATTTTGAGTTTTATTGCGTTGTTGCCTAGTCTCTCCGAATGTTAGCGCTGGTAATGACTGTGCATGGCTGGGGATGGGGAACGAGCTTAGATGGGCGACGAGAAAGAGGGGGGGAGGAGAGGGAGAAGATGTGACTGAGCAAACGAGCCAAGGAGGGTAGGGGGGGGGGGGAGACAACCCAACAACAATCTGAGATGTTAATCTCCAGATTCCAAAGCATGGTGCGGAAACAGGGGCAGTCCAGCCCATTAGTGAAAGAGATGACAGATTAAAAAGGTTTGACGAAGCTACGTCTGATTAGCGAAATCTGGCAGTTTCCCCTGACGGAGCTTCCAGCAGATCTCCTGATAGAGGCAGGTATTTGTAGACGATCCCAGATCTCCAGATAAGAGACAGGCGTTTGTAGACAATCCCAGATCTCCAGATAGAGACAGGCGTTTGTGGATGATCCCAGAGGAGGGGAGGGTCCTGGGAGGAGCTGGGGGGGGGGTCTGGCTGATGCGGGGGGGGGGGGTCTGCTGATGGAGGGGAGGACAGTGAGAGAATGTTCCATTTAGATTGCAACCCGGCGGGCAGCGAGATGTGGTTGACTGCGAGAGTGTGTGCGAGTATGTTTTTCTGCATGAGAGTGTGTGTGTGTGTTTGTGTGTGTCTGTGTAAGATTGAGTGTGATTGCGTGTTCACACATGTTTCCAGGCCCTGTGGGTGTGTGGGGCGAGGCGAGTGTTGGAGCGTGGTTGAGCCACCGGGTGGATGACGGTGGAGCCAGATGCAGACTAACAGGCTGGCCGCATGAGGGGGAACTCTCTAATACATATTTGATGGATTAAGAAGCGAGCTGCTCTCCTCAAATACAGATGTAATTCCTCCCCTCCTAAAGCCTGAAGAGGAGGGGAGGACGGGGGGGGGGGGGGGGGGGGGGGAGGGGTAGGAAAGAGAAGTGAATAGGCTTGGAGATGGAGAGGAACGAATAGAGACTTCATAAGTGCTGAATCTGAGCAGTGAAGAAAAGCAGCCATGGCTTGCATACTGAAGGGTTCTGCAGAGCGAGGCCGTGTCAGTCCAGGAAGCAGACGTCTGTCACACAAACACCATACCTGCTTGCAATGACACAACAGGTCACCAGTGGGAGACCACACACGCACCACACTACGCACCACGCACACACGCTCACGCAACGCCCACGCACCACCACAGATGCTCACAGGCTCTCTCTCACCACACCACACACCGCACACGCACACAACACGCACACGCACACACGCGCACCACACACGCACACACAATGTTCAACCCGATTACAGTCCTCGCTTGACATGTTCCCACGCCACAAATGTTTTTCTCACCTCCTTCGTCATCAAACTTTAACCAAATCTGACAATGCTTGCCATTGGAGAAACGTCTCATTTTTTTATCCAGTTACTGAACATTGGAAAGTCAAGATCTGAGCATGGCTCAATTGGATAATATGCTGTGCTGGTAAACGAAGGGTTGTAGGTTCAAAACCAGTCAACGG
>CM042874.1:1043721-1091433 GCA_023658055.1 Thaleichthys pacificus | reverse complement strand
CACCTCACACTGCAGCCTCACACACACACACACACCTCACACTGCAGCCTCACACACACACACACACCTCACACTGCAGCCCCACACACACACACACCTCACACTGCAGCACCACACACACACACACCTCACACTGCAGCCCCACACACACACACACCTCACACTGCAGCCCCACACACACGGACGTCCAGGAAAAAATAAAATAATGCCGAATTTTTCCACGCTGTCATGCTAAAAGTTAGCATCATTGACGCCCTATGAAGGTCACGGGGAGCAGGCCCAGATATGGAGATGGTCTCCGGGGAGGAGCAGAACTTCTTACCCGATGCTCTGGGTGGTGACGAATCATTCTAGAACAAAGTGATTCTAGAATGAAGGCTAATGTGTGTGCACTCTCTCTCACACACACACACACACCATCATTTCCAGGATATTTGCTTATGCTGGTCATAGTCCTGGGTGAGGCTCCTCAGAGAGAGCAGCTCATTGTGAATGCGTCATGCATGCATGACATATCCACCAGTCGATACCAGAACCATGTCATTAACTGTGACTGCTGTCATCCCTCCCAACTCACGCGCATGAAACGACAGACCCACAGCCTGCGCCAACCAAACACAACCTGCTCAATTAACTCTGAACTTTGTGTTTTCGTGAGAAGGTTCATCAACAGCAACTACACAAAGTGGTCTTCTTTATTCTAGACCTGACGTTCTTGGCCTAACAAATTTGCGTAGCACCATGGGAATAATCTGCGATGATCAAATAGGGCCTAGGCATCAAAGCCTCTCCTCTTCTGAAGGCCGTCTGGGTTCTCGGTGAAGAACCTCCTCTGCACTCGTTCTCAGTGAAGGACAGTTCCACCGCTGGTGGGTCCGGTGGGGGGGAGAGGGGATGCAGGTCGTGAGCCCTGGTGGGTCCGGCGGGGGGGAGAGGGGATGCAGGTCGTGAGCCCTGGTGGGTCCGGCGGGGGGGAGAGGGGATGCAGGTCGTGAGCCCTGGTGGGTCCGGCGGGGGGGAGAGGGGATGCAGGTCGTGAGCCCTGGTGGGTCCGGCGGGGGGGAGAGGGGATGCAGGTCGTGAGCCCTGGTGGGTCCGGCGGGGGGGAGAGGGGATGCAGGTCGTGAGCCCTGGTGGGTCCGGTGGGGGGGAGAGGGGATGCAGGTTCTGAGCCTCGTCTCCAGCCACAACACATCGTCTCCATAGGGACTCCTGGAGCACTCTGGTTATGGCTCTCACTTTGAACTCTCGACTGAAAGACAGAGTGCATGTGTGTGTGTGTATGTGTGTGTGTGAACTGCAGCTTTTTGTGGTCGTAGCTGTTTTGAGTGTGTGTGTGTGTGTACAAGCACTACAGCTTTTTGTGGTCGTAGCTGTTTTGAGTGTGTGTGTGTGTGTGTGTGCATGTGTGTGTGTGTGCGTGTGTGTGTGTGTGTGTGTGTGCGTGTGTGTGTGCGTGTGTGTGCGTGTGTGTGTGTGCGTGTGTGTGCGTGTGTGTGCGTGTGTGTGCGTGTGTGTGTGCGTGTGCATACACGAGCAGACAAGCTTGTCCCCTGACACGGGAACACAAGCACAGCTTGTCTTCCTGTCTGTGATGTTGCAGGAAAAAGCTTCCATCATGATCAGTGTTGAGGCGATCACACTGAGCTACATTGACTGTGACTGATGGTCTTATTGATGGCTGGATGCTCAGTTTAGCTACCTCAACCCTCCTCACGGCCCACACCTCCATCAGCCTGCAACACACACACACACACACCTCCATCAGCCTGCAACACACACACACACCCCTCCCATCAGCCTGCAACACACACACACACACCTCCCATCAGCCTGCAACACACACACACACCTCCCATCAGCCTGCAACACACACACACACCCCTCCCATCAGCCTGCAACACACACACACACACCTCCCATCAGCCTGCAACACACACACACACCCCTCCCATCAGCCTGCAACACACACACACACACCTCCATCAGCCTGCAACACACACACACACACCTCCCATCAGCCTGCAACACACACACACACCTCCCATCAGCCTGCAACACACACACACACCCCTCCCATCAGCCTGCAACACACACCCCTCCCATCAGCCTGCAACACACACACACACACCTCCATCAGCCTGCAACACACACACACACCTCCATCAGCCTGCAACACACACACACACCCCTCCCATCAGCCTGCAACACACACACACACACCTCCATCAGCCTGCAACACACACACACACCCCCATCAGCCTGCAACACACACACACACCCCTCCCATCAGCCACCTCGCCCCCCGCTCACACCACCTGACTCCACCCACCTCCCCCCCGCTCACACCACCTGACTCCAGTTGACTATTCCTCACAAACTTTCAACTCGCTGGTGGTAAGATGTTGATACTATTCTATCTGTCGAGTCGTGCATTTGAACTCCTGAAAAAGTCGACTTTTCGGTAATCGGTGAACATTTACAGTAAGTATTTCTCTTTGTATATAAAAAATAAATAAACAAGTAGTTGCCCCTCCCCCTCTGCCCTCCTCCCTCCTCTGTACTTTACAGTAAAAGACCTGGTTATCTAATCATTTTACATCACTTCCATTTTGCTCCCCCCCCCCTCCTTGTTCTGAGTCTGTTCTCTCCCTCCCTCCTTCTCTCTCTCCCTTCCTCCCTGTCTCTCTTCATCCCTCTCTCTCTCTATCTCCCTCCCTCCCCCTTCCTCCCTGTCTCTCTCCCTCCCTCTCAATCCCCTTTTCCCTCCTTCCCGACCTCTCTCTCTCTACCCCTCTCTCTCCCATCCTCTCTCTCACGCACGCACTTAATACATACACAGTTATCCTTCATACATACATGTGTGCATGCATGCAAGCATAGAATTAACACACACGTGTTCCCTGACCCCTCTGCATGCTTGCCCCACATGTGACCACGCACCACCCGCCAGCGTGTGTGTGTGTACCGGCATGTAGCGGGTGGGGTTGTCCCGCGTGCCAGCTGTGCACTCGCCCCCTCAGGGTTATGAGAAGAGAGAGCGGGAGAGGAGTAGTCACGCGAGCGTTTAACTCGCTAGCCTCGTCCTGTGAGGATCCTGCTGTCTGTTTATCTGTACACAGACAGATGTCAGGGCTGGGATTGGAGGAATCAAATCTCAGGCTTTCGAACGTGGAGATGGTGAGAAGCCTACTTCAGATAATGTGTTTATGCATGAAAACATGAAACAACGTGTAAGAGCACTTTCTCGCTCTTCAGTGTATACTGCAATTTAGAAGTACACATAACGTGGCGTGTTCACTTTGGTTTTTAATTTGTTAGACTAACCCAGACACATTTCGTTTTGACCTTCAGAATGTGGATGTAGAATGTGTGTAATTATCTTCTTCCATTCCTTCCCTGAAGTAGCCTGCCTCATTTGAAGAACGGAACTTTAAGTGGACTCTACTTCATTTGTCAAACTACCCTCGGTGTCTCGCCACTAACGACCTCTCGTTAACGTTTCTCTCAAACGCCGCACGTTAATGATGAAAAACCATACCTAAATATCCATACACGTCCATTGTCCATTATCCGACTTGACGGTTTCTCCGACCTGGGGTGTGAGAGTGCGTGAGCGCAAGTGCTGTCCGACGCCGGACGCCTCGTCTCCGTGGCTACTTCAAGCGGGAGCTGACAGCCAGAGAGGCAATTACCGCCACTCACGCGGCCGTTTAGGAGAGGAACCGAGGCTGCACAACAGGCCAGCACTGTTCAGTTCGGGTTGAGCTCAGACGAGGCTTAAGCAGGAACGACACGAGTGAGAGGAGGGCGGAGGGTTTCACACACAAACAATTGAGGACATACTAACGGCATATCAGAAAACTCGGCAGACACACGTGTACAAAAAATATAATAATAACATTATTGAGAGAGAGACATTTTTAGCCAACATACGTGCACACACATCGATGTAGAACACATTCACATGGATCATTATGAACTGTATAGAATGGGATTTCATTTTCAATAAAATGCCAAGAGCTTACAACTCGATTTCATCCTCGTTTCCAGAACTCTCCTCAGGCAAGGAGGATAGACTGTGATAGCACACACAGTCTCATGCACAAGAAATGGCACCCAGTGCTTCTTCTCACAGGATACAGGTAATGTAGAAAGTTTAAGGTTTTGGTTTGAGGAAACTTCAGTCCAGTACATGGCACTGACACCACTGCTATGAGGTAAGTTAACAAGCAATCACCCTTCCCTGGTTTGGACTGGACTTCACGCAGAGGGAATCTGAAACATTCACATCCTCGTTCTTGCAGATCACCAGATCAGAATACAGCTTTGCTTTCCCAACAGATGGATCAGTTCCTAATAGGCTGGGGCCATCTGTGTTGGTATACCTCAGTAGAACTTTTGATACCATGATGCTAATCACGGACAAGTGGAATGCAAATGTTATCAATCTGTCACTATCCTGGAGAGAGAAACTAACTAATGGGTAAAGTGAGAACCTTGGGTCAGTATTATCAAACTGTCAAACAAAACTATTCCCCAAAACTGTAGGTGTGAGGTAGGCTATCATTGAATACCTCCCACACTGCTGCGTCTGTTAAGACAGAGAGACTTTGGAACGATCAACATCTTCACAAAATGTTTTTGGTCTGACGCAAGGCTGTCATGTCTGCTTGAGAGCAATTATCAGCGTTTCAAACTCTGTAGACCGGCGAGCAGACTGTAGAAAGTTGGGGATTTAAACACAAGGTGTGTGTGGGCTTGGAACACACAGTTCAGAGACTGCAGGGTAAACGATGGGGTGGAGAATCCTGCTTCCAGACAGTAAGCCGCAGTGGGGATTTGAATAAAGCCGTGTTCCGATCAAAGTCAAGTAATCCATCCAAATACCACAAGTGGGATCTGAACCCGCAAAGCTGCGACATATTTCTAACGATGTTCAAACGGCAACACAACCACCAGGTTTGGTGACCCTTATTTATCCTGGGAAGAGAAATGACCTTTGAAAAACGATCTCTGCAATAACAGCCCTAGTCTGTCATGTCTGCTTGAGATAAAACTGAAGGAAAATAAACATTGTTATTTTGTGGAAGCTAATGGTCTCTTAGGTTTACAGACAGAATTTCATCATCTGAACATACAGGCCTGTTATTGCCCTGGGGATGCTTAGACGATCATTACAAACTTCTGCCTCCTGCTATACTAACAAACGTCACTACTTTATCCCGTGTCTGTCACATTGATCTGTTTGACAGAGATCTTAAGAGACAAGCAGCCTAGATAACATACACTGTAATGGAACGAGTCAATAAACAAAATAACATAATTTATGTAGCTCCTTCCCAACATGTCAGAGATCCATCAGGGTGTCAGGGCAGTTAACAGTCCATCGGGGTGTCAGGGCAGTTAACAGTCCATCAGGGTGTCAGGGCAGTTAACAGTCCATCAGGGTGTCAGGGCAGTTAACAGTCTATCGGGGTGTCAGGGCAGTTAACAGTCCATCAGGGTGTCAGGGCAGTTAACAGTCTATCGGGGTGTCAGGGCAGTTAACAGTCCATCGGGTTGTTGGGGCAGTTAACAGGGTGTCAGGGCAGTTAACAGTCCATCGGGGTGTCAGGGCAGTTAAGAGATCCCTCCAATATCCTCGCTTTGTCATCTTACCCCACATCTCAGAGGGTCAGATGGCTGAGCGGTTAGGGAATCAGGCTATTAATCAGAAGGTTGCAGGTTCGATTACCGGCCCTACTTGCCTCGGGGGGGAATGTCCCTGTACTTAGTGTAAGTCGCTCTGGATAAGAGTGTCTGCTAAATGACTAAATGTAAATGTATCTCAAACCATCTGCAGTTTCACTCACAAATGCCTTCTCTACTAAGCTCACACTCGACTGCTGATGGAGAGTAGAAAGGGCTCTTAAGAAGACCGTGTGTTCACGTGTAATTGGAGTCAGGTGGCTGAGCGGTGAGGGAGTCTGGCTAGTAATCTGAAGGTCGCCAGTTCGATTCCCCGGCCGTGCCAAATGACGTTGTGTCCTTGGGCAAGGCACTTCACCCTACTTGCCTCGGGGGGGGAATGTCCCTGTACTTACTGTAAGTCGCTCTGGATAAGAGTGTCTGCTAAATGACTAAATGTAAATGTAATTGACGACTCATCTGCTGAAAACAAAAACCCTTCTTCTACGAGGAGACATCTTCACATGGAGAACACTAGGCACACTATCACCTGGCTGTACAGCATTACAAAAGTATTGGTAGCGAAAGAAAATAGTGTTTTGCAAAGTTTGCTGCTTCAGTGTTTGTAGGTTGTTTTCAGGCCGTTTTCAAAAAGTGCCCCGCCCATGCATAATGAAATCTACTCCCCTGCAATGCCCTGGTAATGTCAGGTAGGAGGAACAGCTGAACAGCTGTGGTGAACTACACCTGCCGCAAACCTCAGCAACATGGACTGCTTTGATGGTGTGGAAAAAAAAAAAAGGCTGATTAAAAACTAATCACTGTATTAGCAATCATTCCAGTTTAATCTTCAGGGAAACAGTTAATTCTTCCCTGCTGCTAATTAGAAGAATAAGGAAAATCCTTTATTCATCCCACAGTGTAAACACACGCGCGTGCCAAGGTGTCTACCGGACAAATGAGCCTCTGCCGTTTGTCCCATCCTGCTATCCGTCCTCCTCGGGCTGACAGGAGGAGAGAGCATCAGAACCGCCCAGGGGCCCAGAACAAGTGCTCCCCCACATCCAAGCTCCTCAGAAGGAGAGATCTGTTCTACATGAATTTATCAGAGGCCTTCCTTTCATTACATGAGACATATCTGACCTAGTTTTTGAAAACATCAATATGCCCCCTCCTTCCTCCTCCTCCTCCACCCCCACCCCAAGATCCACACACACACTTTTTATTAAGAAAGTTATATTTAATGGCCTCATCCTCATTTATTAAAACAACATACCCCACCCACATTTGAAAAGAAACCTACACAGCCCAGGCTTTTAAGTTGGGGTTCTTTGAGGATGAAACCATATGAGCATGAGGAGAACATGTCACCTCCACACAGACAGGCCCACAGGCCCGCCTCCACACAGACAGGCCCACAGGCCTGCCTCCACAGGCCTGCCTCCACAGGTCCGCCTCCACAGGCCTGCCTCCACACAGACAGGCCCACAGGCCCGCCTCCACAGGCCCGCCTCCACAGGCCTGCCTCCACAGGCCCCAACCGGGAATCGAACCCCGGACCTGGTTGCTGCTAGACGCCAAGAATCACGTTCTCAAACGTTTCATCTCTGTTAATTGGAATAAACTTCACACGCGCTGCCATGCCAAAACAATTACAAATAATAATAATAAAACGCTTTCGGCAATCAACTCAACAATGCCGCCGTTTTGGGGGTGAAGTTAATTAAGATGTATAACTAAAATATTAAAATTAATACCTTCGCACAGGTCATTTAGCAGATGGATGGTGCGCATGCCGGCATTCACTGGGATTAGAATGAACAAGATCAAATCGCTCTAATTAACAAATCTGATCGCGTTTTATTCTCTGTCCAGACCTGTGGGACTGATGAATATGGAGAGTTCCCCTGAAGCATGATACACACACACACACTGACTCTCACACACACACTGACTCTCACACACACACACACGCACACACACGGGAGATACAGCCCGGTGTCGCGCCACTGGCACAGAGAGGCATACAAATCAAACGCACCCCTGTGATTCGTCTTTCGCGTCGCCTAAGGAATTAAGCCCGCGTCTGTCGCAACCTGTTTGACGGTCACTGAAATGACTGAATGATCTTATGTGAGGACGGGAGGGATAAAAAATAAATGCTGGGGGGTGTTCTGGCTACAAAGTCCTTCATGTCGTACTGTAGGCTAGAGCAGTGCGCTCTTTTACTGTGTGTTTCTGACCTGTCGTTTCATACAATCTCCGTTAGCTCTGGCCTTACGTGTAGTCCTCTGTGTTAGCATGGGTAGCATGCCTTGTCAGGGCCGTTTGTTTAAAAAATAACGTGCTTTACTTTAACATTAGCTTAAGTTCCCAAAATAGACATAGGCCTATTCTCATTAAATGAGCAGCTGCATTCACCTATATGAAAACCACATAAACACATGTCGACAGTAGGTATAGTACAACTGTACCAATTGAAAGGCTTCAATGGGATGTTTATAGGCTTGGTACCAGAGTTGGAAGGACGGTGGGATTGTCTGAAAACGGCTTCTTAAATACAGAATGAAGGTCCACAAATGAGGCGAATAATTTGAATAAAAAGACACAAACTATCTACAGCAACAGCATCATTCAAGAGGTGAAGAACAGTAATTAACTGGTCTCTCTCACCACTAACCAACGTTTCAGCTCAGACCAGCGCTGGAGCTCCCGTCTTCCACTCACTGCAGAGTCGTCCTAATAGTATTCTGGCTTTACTTAATGCACCAGGTGTGGTCATGGTTTCTTGGTTTTTCTCTAAGCTTGTCTGTAGGGATAACTAATCTATCAGCCCAGGCCTGTCACACACACACACACACACGCAACACACACACACACAACACACCAGCATCTCCCCTGCCAGGGTCCTCTCCAAGGTCTCCTTAGACATGAGTGAGTGACCATGTCCTGTTCCCCCATCCACACTCGCCTGGGCACGAGGAGAGAGGAGAGGAGAGAGAGAGGGACAGAGAGAGGAAAGAGAGGAGAGAGAGAGAGAGGAGATGAGAGAGGAGAGAGAGAGGAGAGAAGAGAGGAGAGAAGAGTAAGAGAGAGAGGAGAGAGAGGAGAGGAGAGAGAGAGGAGAGAGAGGAGAGAGGAGGAGAGGAGAGAGAGAGGAGGGAGAGAGGAGAGAGAGAGAACAGAGATAGGAGAGAGAGAGAGAACAGAGAGAGAGAGAGAACAGAGATAGGAGAGAGAGAGCAGAGAGAGAGAGGCAGAGAGAGAGACAGAGAGAGGAGGAGAGAGAGAGAGAGAGAGAGGAGAGACAGAGAGAGGAGAGAGAGAGAGAGAGAGGAGAGAGAGGACAGAGAGAGGACAGAGAGAGGAGAGAGAGAACAGAGATAGGAGAGAGAGAGCAGAGAGAGAGAGAGGGGCGCTGGGAGCTGAACAATACCTCTACTAGAAGTGGCCACACTCGATATTTTCCACCGTGGCATTTTCACAGAGCACGCTGCTTTTCAGAGGGCGATTAGATTTTCAAATCAGCGTGACCTTCTCCCAGCCACCTAAACTGTGATGCATGGAGGAGAAAGCCGTTCAGAGTCACAGGTAGCGGGACTGACACTGTTTATAAAAACAAGCCCTCTGGCCCCCCTCCAACCCCCCTTAAGCCCCCCCTGCGGCCCCCCACCCTTCAACCCCACATACACCCTACATGAGTGTCTGTATCCATCTTCTCATTCCTCCCCACAATACAAATTAAATTAACAAGGTATGCCAAGAGTCGTCCGTTTAGTCTGTTAATCCCAACTCGTTCTTTTTGGGGGTGTGGGGGGGGGGTTGATTCATCTGTGTCTTGGGGACAATTAAAACTGCTGCGCAAGAAGTGCCTCCCTCCTCTGTTTCTATGACAACCCATCTTATAGATGTAATAAGCCCCATCCCCTCCATCACCCCCCCCCACACACACACACACGCACACACAGACACTCCTGCAAACACCCTGTGATTGACATGGAGTAAGCATTCATCATCCTGTGTTGAGAATTGCAGCTGACTAGTTAGCTTGCCAAAAGCGCCTCTCTCTCCTGTTTCCTTGGCCCAGAATCAAATCTCCAATTTGTTTATGTTATTATGTTAATAAAGGATAGCATTTCCATATGAATATCAATATTTCAGCTATGAGTGAGGCAGTACAGTCAGCCCAGCGCTGCTGTGCGGAGCAGGCCGGGGTTGTGTGAATGAACACTAGATCCCATTTTGAATGCAATTTCACCCATCTGTTTTCTTCTCAGGATCACAAAGGAGGCTATTTTAGGAGCTCTGGAGTTGATCCTCATCGGCCTCGTGGGCCGATGTTAAATGAACAGATCAATCACGGGAATCAGAGAGGCGGGGGAGACGCGGGAACAGGACTCCGTGCTGCCGAGTGTGGGAGACTCTAAACCCTCTCGTTTAGCATCGCTACGGTTGTAGAAGTAACGCTGCAGCTGTGAGGAGAGCGAGGGGAGCGAGGGGGGCGAGGGGAGTGAGGGGGGGGGGGCGAGGGGAGCAAGGGGGGGGCGAGGGGAGCGAGGGGGGGGGGGCGAGGGGGAGCGAGGGGAGCGAGGGGGGGGGGCGAGGGGAGCGAGGGGGGGGGGCGAGGGGAGCGAGGGGGGGGGCGAGGGGAGCGAGCGAGGGGAGCGAGGGGGGGGGGTGAGGGGAGCGAGGGGGGGGGCGAGGGGAGCGAGGAGGGGAGCGAGGGGGGGGCGAGGGGGAGCGAGGGGGGGAGGGCGAGGGGAGCGAGGGGGGGGGCGAGGGGAGCGAGGGGGGGAGGGCGAGGGGAGCGATGGGAGCGAGGCGTCGCTGGGTGAGAGAACCTGACGTCTTTCGATGGGGCTTCTCCGGTTCTTTCGATGGGGCTTCTCCGGTTCTTTCGATGGGGCTTCTCCGGTTCTTTCGATGGGGCTTCTCCGGTTCTTTCGATGGGGCTTCTCCGGTTCTTTCGATGGGGCTTCTCCGGTTCTTCTCAGAATGTTTTTAAAGCGACCTCAACGATGAATGATGTGTTTGAATATGTTCCTTCGCGTAAAAGCTCTTCACATGAAAATGTGTTGAATAAATGAACGGCTAGTCGATGTTACTTTCCACAAAGGCATCATTTAGAATCGTTTAAGGGTGATTGTGCGTAAGTACGTGTTCACCGCACAAACAGAATGGTTGTTAAGTCCTTGAAGTACATTTAATTGGCTACTTATGCAGGTATAAAAACATTCTCAGGGACTAATTACAAATCAACACTATATCGAAATACAAGGAGACTGTGTGGGATATCCTAGAAACAAAAGGTGCATAAATAAAATAAAAAAATATTTGATTAATATAGAGATAAGTGGATCTGCAGTGGTTCCTTAGTGTCCTGGTGTACCTGAAGCTCGAACGCCCACTGTTTGAGGCCAAGCGATGCGGAGGAGAACGGTGAGCTCCGATTGGCTGTTAAAACACGCAGGCCTCTGGGAGAGATGGCAGGATTCGATCCCACAGCGTCCCCAGAGCTGCTCCCGCTCTGAGGACGGCTCCAGGGAGAGGGAGCTGAGATAGGTGTCTGTGTCTGGGAGAGGAACGCTTCTTCACGTCTCCTCTTTCAGAGGGACTCACCCTCGTGTGGCTCAACTCATAATCTATCTCGCTCCATCTCCACAGACACGCCAGAAATAGGTCAAGAGATTTGTTTGAGCAGCATGCTTTATTGCCACAAAGGCTATATAACACAAAATAATTAAATAGAAGTTTAAATTAAATACGATTTTACAGGCGAAGTTGAATGTTAGAAAAATCATTTAAAGGCGAATGAAGGAGAAACAGGAAACGGCAAACTGTGTTTGTGATCGATCCAAAACTGATCAGATTTTTTGTTACTGAATTCAACAACATAGGAAAGAACCTGTATCCTGTCGGGTCCATGGGCCAACCGGAGATCAGGACTGGAACCTCACAACTGCAGACCAGCAGTAACCCTCTCCCTGACACTGTAGACCAGCAGTAACCCTCTCCCTGACACATCATACCAGCAGTAACCCTCTCCATGACACATCAGACAAGCAGTAACCCTCTCCCTGACACATCAGACCAGCAGTAACCCTCTCCCTGACACATCAGACCAGCAGTAACCCTCTCCCTGACACATCAGACCAGCAGTAACCCTCTCCCTGACACATCAGACCAGCAGTAACCCTCTCCCTGACACATCAGACCAGCAGTAACCCTCTCCCTGACACATCAGACCAGCAGTAACCCTCTCCCTGACACATCAGACCAGCAGTAACCCTCTCCCTGACACATCAGACCAGCAGTAACCCTCTCCATGACACATCAGACCAGCAGTAACCCTTTCCCTGACACATCAGACCAGCAGTAACCCTCTCCCTGACACATCAGACCAGCAGTAACCCTCTCCCTGACACATCAGACCAGCAGTAACCCTCTCCCTGACACATCAGACCAGCAGTAACCCTCTCCCTGACACATCAGACCAGCAGTAACCCTCTCCCTGACACATCAGACCAGCAGTAACCCTCTCCCTGACACTGTAGACCAGCAGTAACCCTCTCCCTGACACTGTAGACCAGCAGTAACCCTCTCCCTGACACTGTAGACCAGCAGTAACCCTCTCCCTGACACATCAGACCAGCAGTAACCCTCTCCCTGACACATCAGACCAGCAGTAACCCTCTCCCTGACACATCAGACCAGCAGTAACCCTCTCCCTGACACATCAGACCAGCAGTAACCCTCTCCCTGACACTGTAGACCAGCAGTAACCCTCTCCCTGACACATCAGACCAGCAGTAACCCTCTCCCTGACACATCAGACCAGCAGTAACCCTCTCCCTGACACATCAGACCAGCAGTACCAGTGGGGCAGTTTAGCTCATGCCAGTTTCCTAGTTCACTTCCTGTTTGTTGCTAAATTGTAGTGGGTGTGTGTGCGTGGGTGTGCGGGGACGGGGGGGCGGGTGAGAGTGGGCGAACAAATGGTCTCCACTCATGGGTTCTAACATTCATAAGCGGACATTGATTTGTCAGTCCATTAGTGCGGGGCTTGTGCTGGGGACTTGTTAGGTAACGTCACTGTGAGCAGCCAGTGACGTTCGATTTCCACAGCAGTGTTGTGATGGATTCTACTGGGCATCGGTTTATGGCACTCACATCTGACCCTGCCACCAGGGAGACCCCGTCACCAGGGAGACCAAGATGGCTCAGCAGGCGACCAGGCTGCTCGGCGGTACAAGAAGTGTTCACGTCCGAGGCCGCGGACACACGTGGATCTAAAACGCGCTGAGACATCGTATCCTTCTGTAGTCATGACATCCTTCACAGTAAACGAGCTTAAGTGAGAAACAGATGGATTTTTGTTTTAATGCCTCGTTGATGGGTGTTTTTTTTTTTAGGTCTGCCTACACGTCTTCATCACACTCAGGATACCAGGAGTGTTCCGTGCGCTAGGACGGTTACATAAGGGCTAACGCAAATAACTCATCTTGAGAAATCAATATTTACAGAGCAGGTCCAGCGCCTGATAGTCCAGAGAGCATCATCTCAATCAAGACCTGGAGACTGGAGCCTCCGTCTCCCCACCTTCAGCACAACATCTCAATCATATACAGGAACGGGCAAAGACCCGTATCTGGCCCCACATCACAAATATGAACAAAACTGTCGATAATACAGCGAGATGATTTATAGACGGCTGGTCGGTCGATACCCCTGAGGCCGTGGCTTAAGTCCTTTTGTAGGGTTAAGCAGGACAAGATCGTTTTGTTATAATAACAAACGAGCAGTTAGAATGAGCTTAACGAGAAGCTTATTTCTCTGTCATGTGTTTCATCTTGTTATCATACGAACCTCTAAATGCTCGTTTATTTCTGAAATAATGAAGTAGAATGAACATTTAAAAATATTTTTCTAATGGATAAGTTGCACGGTGTAAAGACACAATATTTATGAGCAAATCCCAACTGGTTCTAATGTTAACTGAACCGGCATGTAAGCGAAAGCAAAACCAAGTGCTTAAGTTGAAGCTAATAAACCACAATCAAAATCCACGGAGAGTAAGAAATCCACTTTTTTGTATAAATCGTCTTGACACGAGTGTAACGAAAAGATAAATGTGTTTTCCCTTTCCTAAATGCATAGAAATCGGATGGCTTAAAAGCAGGACCATACGTCTGGCGTGACGAAACTCAATGTCACCTTGAAAGCATTACGGTTTAATATGATTGACCGCATGGTCTTTGCCGGGGATTAACACTGCGATGTTTACCACACACGCCGGTGAAAATGGGCGAAGCTAACTTTTGTTTGTAGATATATAAAAAAAGAGGTGAAATGGGAACTATCAGAGGTGTTCTCGATAAGCAGCGCGAGGTCGTCGGTGTTGCGGTAATGAGTTAACGGTTGTGGACGTGCGGTGCACTGGCAAACTGGCAAATGAGGAGCCCATTAGGTTGAAAAACTCTGAGGTGAATTTGATGAGTTTAGGGCTCAATAATGCTGCCTCTTCCCCACCACGCTCCCCTCCCACCATCCTGGGTCAACCTCGGCTTTATACATGTCATCTGATTGCCGGGAGCTTCTCCAACGACTCACATTCTACAGTGAAATTAATCTCTGACTAAAATATTGATGGTACACAGAACCAATGAAGTGAGGCGAAGCAATCAACCAATAAGGGAGGCAGTTCCAGGAAATAAAAAGCGCTGCAGATAAGCGCAATCAATTGATTTCACCCCTGGGTGAAGGAGCAGGGAGGGGCGAGGACTGGGGCGGAGGTGTGTGTGTGTGTGTGTGTGTGTTGTGTGTGTGTGTGGAGGGGGACTGGTTTGCCGGTAATGAAGTTTAAAAAGTAGAGTTACAGGTGAAACTTAGAAAAGTGTGACGAAATGAAGACGGTTGTTTTGTTTCGTCTACCTTGATCATTAAAATGAACGTGACGGCAACGAGTGTGTGACCTTGACAAATCTCAACACAGTCGGATGGCAGTTTTTAAAGAAATTTCTCTGTGGAAAATAATCTTAGTTGAGTTTCTTCAAATACTTTCTACTTTTGATAATTTGTAGCCATTGCCTTCAAATGAGTCATAACAACCTTGACCATATAACACCCATTCTTTCTGCTTCTTCACAGCGCGCACTTATATCTCAAGCGTCTCATTTAAATTGCTTGCAGCGTCGTGTGACACTTTTGTTGCGTGTACAATATCAATAACATTTTTTTGTAAATATTCACAGATGACTCAGTTTGAATTCAATTGGACAAGCCTTAATCCCACACAATGACGGCCTACTTCCATTCTCCAGTAAACAATCCAGACCTCACGCGTTCACCTTCCAGGGGTGAGGGACAAATACAAAACAAACTCACTTAATCTGCCCCCTCCAGTTCTATAACCCCTGAGGGAGTAGCCACAGAGGAAACCAGGACCAGTAGAAAAGCATGGAAATGATATATTATAAAACATTCATCATTCATTTTGTAATGCTGAGTTGGGGGAAAACTCATAAAGGAAAGTCAGCCGGCAGCACATGCTCTGACACAGACTGACGGGGACTTTTCATGTGGAAAAATAGCATGAATTCATTCCCTTGTAGTGAGGTTTCTGTGTGCAATATTCATGTCACCTGGTGCGACGGGTGCAGGACAACCCAACACTGAGAACAGACATTTCCTCTTTCCTCTTTGGAGAGCAGAGGACTAGACTGACCCAGATAACACAGCAGCCAAACTGCAGTCTGGTGGAGCAAACAACTGTCTACAGACGAACACAGAAGGAGAAGAAATGTGATCAAACATATCAAATGTTCTCCTGACAAAAAGTTAGCAGAGAAGTTGAAGGGGGGGGGGGGGGGGGGGACACATTGGGAAAGATGAATGTTTTAAGATGCGAGCTGTCTCGAAAGGAGAGAGAGAGATGGGGAGGATGTCGAAAGAGAGACAGCGAGAAAGAAAAGGGTGGAAGGGGTGAGTGTAAAAGAGAAAGAGAGAGCAAGCAAGAGGATAGACAGAGAGCAAGAGGGAGAGCAAGAGAGAGAGGAGAAGAGAGAGAGAGAGCAAGCAAAAAAAACAAAACAACAAACAGTGCCTCGCTCAAAATGTTGACTTGCAAAACAGGGTTTTTTGGAGTGCGAGAAGCAGCATCTGTTAAATCCTGCCAGTGTGTTCGTTCTCTCTACCTGGTGGAATGCAACATCAGCTTATTGGAGTAATCATCTGAAAGAGAGAAAACACAAATATGGCAACTGTCCCCCCCCCGTCCCCCCCCACCCCCACCCCGACTCCTTTAAAACATCTGCTGTTGCAGTTCTATTTCCAGCAGGCGTTGCAGCAGTGCTGATTTCAGTGCTAAGCTGAACCAAGTATGCAATGCTATCCTAGACCTTGGCACACACACAACCTTTGTCTCCTAAACAGGGTCAGGCCACGGCTGCAGGAGGAGGTGGTGGTTTCAAGCGGGGTGCTTTTAAAATGTTTTACTCAGAGTACAGCAGGCAAGTACAATGCTTGTGTAAATACAGACACGCTTGGGGTCGAGTGGATTCCCTGAGGATTCATGACAGCCTCAGGTAAGATGCTGAGGTCTACGGAGCATTACTGCATTTGGCACACTGTGCTAATTTATGCTGTGCTAACATGAGAATTGTGTTAATAAGATGGCAATGTGAGGCTATTTTACGCTCCTATGCTAATACACATTGAACCCCTCAGGTTTTCTCCTGCTAATGCTGGGCCTTGTGATTCAGGAGCATCCCCACACTTTCCTGGGTCTCCTACCCCTTCTGAACACCCAGGGACGTGGACTCTCGGGTGATGCCAGTGTTCTGGAAGTGATTATGGGCCCTGAATGCTGTGGGATAGCAGCATTATGCACACACTGCCCTTTCTCACACACACACACACACACACACACACACACACACACACACACACACACACACACACACGGCGCCCTTTCCCTAAAACACATGGCTGCTTGCCAGTCCCCCAGATCAGATTTGGCTCCTCACATTTCACACTCTCACACTTCCTTACACTCAGGCATGTAGAGCAGTCAGTGCTGCAGTTTATAATGTGTAACCCTAACCCTCCCCTCCACCCTGTAGCCCCTCCCCTCCACCCGCTAGCCCCTCCACCCGCTAGCCCCTCCCCTCCACCCTGTAGCCCCTCCACCCTCTAGCCCCTCCCCTCCACCCTGTAGCCCCTCCCCTCCACTCTGTAGCCCCTCCCCTCCACCCTGTAGCCCCTCCCCTCCACCCTGTAGCCCCTCCCCTCCACCATGCAGCCCCTCCACCCTGTAGCCCCTCCACTCTGTAGCCCCTCCCCTCCACCCTGTAGCCCCTCCCCTCCACCCTGTAGCCCCTCCCCTCCACCCTGTAGCCCCTCCCCTCCACCATGCAGCCCCTCCACCCTGTAGCCCCTCCACTCTGTAGCCCCTCCCCTCCACCCTGTAGCCCCTCCCCTCCACCCTCTAGCCCCTCCCCTCCACCCTGTAGCCCCCCCCCCCTCCACCATGCAGCCAGGGCCCCTGATAAAATAAACTTTTAATGAAACATGCTCCTTCTGCCTACGCCTCTATTTCGTGGTAGAATTAAAGTGACTTTAATGAAATTTCTCACTTTGACTTTGTGGAGTGAAGGAGAGGGGTATGGAGGTAGGTGTCTGGAACCAGTCTCCAATGAATGATGAGACTGAGAGAAATATGCCCTCACCCCATCTGCCCCCCAGCCCACATCCTCCTCCCCTCCCCCACCTATATTCTTGAAAATATGGTAACTTGGCGACTTGGTAACTTGCCGACATGGTAACTTGGCAACATGGTAACTTGGCAACATGGTAACTTGGCAACTTGTTGACATGGCAACTTGGTGACATGGTAACTTCGTAATTTGGTGACTTGGCCTAGAGGGCCGGCCCTGTGCCAGGGAAACGTATTAGCCACTCCCCCAAAAAATCAATTGGACATTCCTGCAGCAGGCTGAGGAGTTTCCGTGACAACAGAAGTGTAACTTTGCCGTCACCTGGATTCATACTGTTCATACCTGGATATATGCTGTTACCTGGATATATGCTGTTACCTGGATATATGCTGTTACCTGGATACATGCTGTTACCTGGATACATGCTGTTACCTGGATACATGCTGTTACCTGGATACATGCCGTTACCTGGATATATGCTGTTACCTGGATATATGCTGTTACCTGGATATATGCTATTACCTGGAACAGTCCTAGAGTGAGTCATGTGACCTTCCTGAGAATCTCTTCAGACTTCCTGTCTGTCTGCGATACCAAGAACCAAACCTTAGTCACAAAAACAAATCAAACCTAATGATCTAAGCGCTTATGCTTTGAACCCATCAAACACTTAACATAAGTCTACAAGTTCCAAACAAAAACAAGTCCATTATCTCCATCATAGTACACCCATGTTTCCACTGGGCATACTTGCACAGAACACAAGTTCCGCCATCAGAAAACAAAGTTAATGCGAGTCTAAATCTGAATACATAACACGATTGTTTTCGCCCAATTGGTCTCATTAATCGTAGAGAGCTGAGGGGTAGAACAGCCCTGTGCTTCTATTCTCAGAGTTCAGCTGTGTGCGTCATCAGAGGAGGAGGAACGCAGAGAGACTGAAGGGAGAGAGTGTGTGTGTCGAGGAGTGTGTGTGTGTGTCAAGGAGAGTGTGTGCGTGTGTCAAGGAGAGTGTGTGTGTCGAGGGGAGTGAGTGTGTGTGTCGAGGAACATGTGTGTGTGTTGTAAAGTGTGTGTATCTTGTGGAGTGTGTGAGTGTGATGTGTGTATCTTGTCGAGTGTGTGTGTATCTAGGGGAGTGTGTGTGGGTGAGAGTGTGTATGTATCTTGTGGAGTGTGTGTGTGTATCTAGGGGTGTGTGTGTTTATATAGAGAATCTCCACTAAGAGGCCTTGTCTTGAAGGAAAATGAAACACATTCAAAGATAAAGTTGATGAAACACATTCAAAGATAAAGACGTATTAATACAAGCTCAGACTGATCTGGACAGCACACATACACACATATAGATATAGATTAACAATATAGGTAGACCAGTAACACTGTGGTTGCTCATAATTGACATTGTGTGGCAGCAAATCGGAAGAGGATATTTTAGCTCCCTTTTTAGCCATCCTAGCCCCCAAACACCCTCCTGTATCCTCTGGTGTGAATTATGCGTCTTTGAGTAACTGCTACCACACAGTGCCACTGTGGCAAACACACATACACAGGCAAAAGCTGTCATCTACTGAGATCTTTTGGGAGAACATTTGGCTCCTCTTACCACAGCACAATCTCAAGAGATGGTAATGATCAAAAAAGGAACAACAAGCAAACTGATTCCACCGTCTTTGCAGTCTGGTAATTAAATATCAGCTCTTGGCTTCACACCAGTATGCAAATGCTGTTCGTTCACTAACCGCGATGTCCATATGCCCGCCTAAAATTCTCCCTCTGCAATCCGAAGCAGTTGAAAGGCTAACGCTGCCAACGACTTTTCTCAAAGACATTATTAACCTCATTTTGAAAGAAGACAGAGATCAGAGACGCCAGTGCATTGTGGCCTTCAGCTTAGCTTCAGCGCTAATGCTAAGGGTTGGCCTTGGAAAAGATAGAGAGAGAATGGAAAAAAGAGATCGAAAGATGAGAGGGGAATGGGAGAACATTTTAATAAACATGCGGGGATCAGTAGAGGCTCGGAAGAATGAGAACGCGCTCGTAAATACTGAGGGATCATAATTTAGAGGCTGTCAAAGGGTGAACGGGTATTTTTCTATTGGAAACGATAAGATATAGTGACAATACGAGGATAGGGTCTTATTAAAATTCCCATAAACCCTATCTTTGTGTGCCGAAGCAATGGGCTTTTGTTAACAAGCTGCTTTATGGACACGTGAATGGATGCATGGCTATGGCTTCGATATGGAGTCTGTCAAGAGTGATGGCGTGGGTCGTTTGTTTTGGTTTTCCTTTTTAACGAGTCTAAATTCCAGCTATATGTTGGGTTGAACTGCCTCCATGTTTATGACCTATAATCTCCTAGTGTGTGTCTGCTCAATAGACGTGGTCATTCAACAGGACGTAAACAGAGACCCACGACATTCCCCTCCGCATCTCTCACGGAACCACGAATCTCCAAACCGCTACGGTGACTCAAAAATTGGCGTAATCGGACTAACGACAGCTCCTCTGAAACCAGTCTCTAACCCCAGTCCCGCTGCTGTTAGGATCGGGCTGGAGTGATCCCCGCTGTCGGTGGCGGAGCATAAACACCAGGGATTTCAGCCAATTTGTGGCATGATTGGGGCTGAATAGTCCCTCTTCATGGCGGCAAAATGACTTATCAATCAGAGCTGGCCTGGTGCTAGAAGCTTCTAACTCAGCAATCTTCTCCCGGGCAGAACGGAGAGGTGGTACTAGGGAGAAGGAGAGGGAGGGAACGGTAGAAAATAATAGATAGTTTAGTAGGAGGAAAGGAGAACGAAAAAGAGGGAAATAAAGACGGAAATAGTTGAAGAGGCTAATGAACGGAGGGTCCCTCACGAAAACAAGACAGCGCTAAGTAGGAAGTGGATTCCTTGACGCTTCAGAAAATGTCTGGGCTGAAGAAAAGACTCAATAATTCGTGTCTTCCAGTCGAACTGTAGTGAACATGCAATGACGCGTGAACTGCAGCATCACTTGATACGTGGTATAACAGGACCCGGCCGTCAGCAGGAACGTAGATCCAATTAATAATCATCACTTCCTGCTGTCACGCGACAGCATGGGGGTCCCGTCTTTAGCATATTTTATGCATATAAAATGTTATGCATATCAATGTATTAAGACGTTCGTGCATAGATACATAATTTGTGGTGTATGTTAAGAGGGTTTAATAGGTGAATCCCTGTGTTGTTAAAATCTTTAAAATATATATTGATTTAGTGTCTGCTTAACTAATACGCTACATAACTTATTATAATATTACAAGCCAAAGTAATGTTATGTTGTAATGACCCTTATGAGTCAACGTGTTGGTGAATCAGAAGTTTTCAATGGATTAGAACACTGGGAAGTATTTATAAGAAAATGCTTCTCTACATCTACAAGGTGACGCATTATCTCGTTATATTCCTCGTGTTTAGACTCAATTCTGTCGGTCGAGATACTTATAATGGATTCAGAATAACCTTTAAGATGCGTCCGTGACTGTGGATTGGAGTGGCCTTTACACTGAACCACACAAGAGGTTTAGACAGGTGTTCAGTATAACAGCACAACGCTGTTAGACAGAACCACAAGGTCAGTTCTCTATTAGTTCCTTCTCCTTTGTTCTAGAGATTAGCTGGAAGACCTGATTGAAGGTAAGATGCTTCAAAACACTGCAATGTTATTTATTCACCTGGCAGGGGGGGGGGGGGGGGTGATTATTATTGCGTAAAAGCTTTCAGGCAAGAGGTGAACTTGTAGTAACCAATGCAAAAAATCAACAGCAGTTGGATTGATATTTTGAAGGCTTTTTTAATGTTATTTTTGTCATTGATATGACAGTTGGAGAGAGACCAGAACAAGTTGAAGTGCTGACTACACCTTTTCACTCAAGTTAAAGTAAAGAAGTATGGGCTCTGGCATATACTTAAGTAAAAAGTAGCCAATACTGCTACCTGTTGGAACTCACATCATATTAATACATTAATATAAAAAGCCAGAAATCCTTTTTGGCTTTTTTGAACATGGCCATGAGGGGGATGAATCTTTTTTCAACCCTTGAGAAATATTTTCCAAACTTATTTTTTATGAAATATTTGTTCAACCTTTCAAAACTTTTCGAAACATTTGTCTTTAAATCTTTAGAAACTTTTTTGTGAAACCTTTCTCGAAAATATCTTTTGAACATTTCAAAACTTTTTTGGGTGAAATATTTTTTTCGAAATCTTTCGAAACTTTCTTCACATTTTGCAGCACGAGGCGTGGCTGCCAAAGCTCGCCTCAGTATTGTTTGGGAAACATATAGACAGCGCGAGGCTTGGTGGTATGTAAGAGACCCTCTCCTGCTCCCTCAGATCAGACCCCTGCTGTCGCCCGCGTTGACAATCCTTTGATGTGTAGGCTAAAGTCTCTGATATGTAAAACCCCGTCTCTGGATTTCGATCAGTTCGAGTCACCTGGATGCCTACGTTTACTAAAGGCAGCGTTGTGAAGAGGGAGGAAAGGGAATCACGAGAGAATGCATAATGTAGCAGCAACAAAGAGAAGAGGGGAGGTTTACAATAAACCCAGTCAGTGAATTCCTAACTCCCAACAGGGTCTGTGTCCATTCAATATAGGAAATGGAGACGGAGGGAAAATAGACAGCAGTACCGTATTTCTAACACAGACGAATGCCAGTCACTGCCTATCGTGTTGTGGCTGAATGTTTCTGTATTTGACAGGCCGCGAATCGAACTCAAGCGAATACCGCACGCATAATCCAGTCATGGAGAGATTCCCCCGAGAGATCCAGTCAGTCAGAACCAAATGTCTACAGAAGTCGCGTTCTTTAATGAACTTGTAGGCTATCAAAGACAAACAGAGGCCCCGGAGCTTCGGAACGTGAAGCTTTTGTTTTGCGTCAAGGTTTTAAAATAGAAGAAAGAGAAAATAGATTTCGCAACGCCGTGCGGAGACCACAAATAGTGCGATAGCAGAAGACTGTTCCCGCTTCACAAAGAAGATCATTGAAAACATGCTAATTAAGAGGACAGATATGAATAGAGATGAGGCCTTTTCCTCTGTAGGAGACGAATACATTTACCTCTCATCTGCATACATATACACAACACAGTTGTTTGCCCATAGCACACCCTGCTATAAATCCTGTCAACAATGGATGGTGCCTGTGTCAATCAGTCGTATGGTATAGAAAATACTATCCACACTAACAGGTAGAGCGATCTGAAAAAAGATGTTGTATAAGGAAGTGAAGGTCAAACTCCAGAACCGTTCTTACTACATGTATGAGCAGCCCATTTTAACATGTAAAACACAAAATTAATCACCACAGATAATTAGCTTTCTGTCAGGGAAGACGTTTATATTATGAAAGGGTGGAACAATAGAATTACAGGGATGGTGACATGCTTGTGCAATATGATATTAGCCTGTTGTTCTACACACATTCTCCTTATGGAGATTTACAGTTAGTCTGGAAAGTGATTTTGCGTGTGAAGGTACGATAAGCATGATAATGGTTCACTTTCGAGTCGAGACACACACTGGCATGCAGACAGACACACTTGTTGGCGCTCAAATCAATCAGATATGGAAGATCCAAAAGGTACCAAAGTGCTTTATTCCTCCTGCTGTGGTTCTGTTTCAGGTTCATCCTCCAGGGCCTCGGCGCCATATTGAGCCATTTGTTAGTAGCTTTGCCCAGTCCGCTCAGAGACACAGGTCATCAGATGTTCCTGTTGACTTTATATCTGGTCATTTTCTCTCTCCTCTCCAGCTGTGGGTCCTGGGTCCACAGCGACAGAGAGCCCAGTCTTGTGACGCGGTTTAGAGAGCGAACAAGAAAAAAGGAATTGGCTCAACTCACATCCCTGGGCTGCCCCCAAGCCATGATATGGTGGTGTGTGTGTCGGTGTGTGAGTATTCAGCACACTGAAGTGCAGATCACACAAAAAAAAAAAAAAACTCTGGAATGGTACCCGTTTCTTTTTATGACTTTCCAACTGCTTTCACCGCGAGGCATGGAGGGCCCTGGCCGCGAGGCATGGAGGGCCCTGGCCGCGAGGCATGGAGGGCCCTGGCCGCGAGGCATGGAGGGCCCTGGCCGCGAGGCATGGAGGGCCCTGGCCGCGAGGCATGGAGGGCCCTGGCCGCGAGGCATGGAGGGCCCTGGCCGCGAGGCATGGAGGGCCCTGGCCGCGAGGCATGGAGGGCCCTGGCCGCGAGGCATGGAGGGCCCTGGCCGCGAGGCATGGAGGGCCCTGGCCGCGAGGCATGGAGGGCCCTGGCCGCGAGGCATGGAGGGCCCTGGCCGCGAGGCATGGAGGGCCCTGGCCGCGAGGCATGGAGGGCCCTGGCCGCGAGGCATGGAGGGCCCTGGCCGCGAGGCATGGAGGGCCCTGGCCGCGAGGCATGGAGGGCCCTGGCCGCGAGGCATGGAGGGCCCTGGCCGCGAGGCATGGAGGGCCCTGGCCGCGAGGCATGGAGGGCCCTGGCCGCGAGGCATGGAGGGCCCTGGCCGCGAGGCATTGAGGGCCCTGGCCGCGAGGCATGGAGGGCCCTGGCCGCGAGGCATGGAGGGCCCTGGCCGCGAGGCATGGAGGGCCCTGGCCGCGAGGCATGGAGGGCCCTGGCCGCGAGGCATGGAGGGCCCTGGCCGCGAGGCATGGAGGGCCCTGGCCGCGAGGCATTGAGGGCCCTGGCCGCGAGGCATGGAGGGCCCTGGCCGCGAGGCATGGAGGGCCCTGGCCGCGAGGCATTGAGGGCCCTGGCCGCGAGGCATGGAGGGCCCTGGCCGCGAGGCATGGAGGGCCCTGGCCGCGAGGCATGGAGGGCCCTGGCCGCGAGGCATGGAGGGCCCTGGCCGCGAGGCATGGAGGGCCCTGGCCGCGAGGCATGGAGGGCCCTGGCCGCGAGGCATGGAGGGCCCTGGCCGCGAGGCATGGAGGGCCCTGGCCGCGAGGCATGGAGGGCCCTGGCCGCGAGGCATGGAGGGCCCTGGCCGCGAGGCATGGAGGGCCCTGGCCGCGAGGCATGGAGGGCCCTGGCTGAAGGTCCAGGAACGTTCCAGAGTGTTGTCTGACAGGCATTCCACGGCTGCTTTGAAGGGTGAGTAGAACAAGCCCACAGATACCCAGAATCCTTTGAACCGGCAAACAGACAGATTGCCATTCTCACGCTACAGTGGATTATTTGCTTTACCTGGCTGGCAGTTTGGGCGGCAAGCCCATATTCAATTTATTTTCTGTTCGTTGTCAGTTGTTGTTTGTTTTGGCACAGGAGGCGTACAGTAAGTTATTTACAGTAACTCTTTGGTTGGGGGCATTGGTATTCTGACTAAACCACCTCCGGCTATACTGCTGCATATATTGGTGGAGCTTTTTTATTGTGTTTTATGCACTTTATATAGGCCAGTGTAATAAAGAGGACTCAGGAAAAAGCGATTTTTGTTGGCTGTAGTCTGTATAAAAAGGTAATTAATATAAAAAATGCACAAGTAGTCTCTATAAAACAGACGCAGTAGTCGAAATAAAAACACTGGAAATGTAAAGTAAGGTTGAGTTTGTGCTAATAGCCTTCGCAGGTAGAAGGTGAATGAAAACATCGCTGTAACGTTCGAATGCCACTTATCAGAGGCAGGCTGGAACACCAACACTTCCTCAGACGGCCATGATAACAGGTTATTATGTTAACTCAAGCCATCTTTGCAAATCATGTTTCATAGAAGACATCTGACAGGTGGATATGCAACTTATTTCCTAGATGATAGCCAAGCGGAGTAATGACTCCTGATTGGTGTTCCCAGGCTCAAGTTCTGTTGTGGCCTAGTCCCTGACGTAAGCACTTCAGAAAAGTAATCAGCCTAAACCGTTGATTCACTTCCCTCCATCAACATCGGCGTTCAACAGGTGAGTGTGAATAGATTGAGAGAAGGAAATGGTGGAGTGGAAAGAGGATGGGTGCCTGGAAGGGTCACACTGAACTAGCTGGAGGACTTTTAGTGTCTGCTTAGAGGGAGGGTGTCCGTCCACGGAGCGTGAGCGGTATCATGCAACTGTTTTACCTACCGAAATATACTTATAAAACAATATACTTATAAAACAATATACTTATAAAACAATATACTTATAAAACACTGAAGAAATATGAAGCTGCCGTGTTAAGCTGCTGACAGGAAATCTGTGTGGTTGTCCAACAACACAGAGTCCTACCTTGTGTTAGTTCCATGCAGACATACGCACGTTCATATAAATTATTCAACAATAAACTACTTGTCTGCATGTAAATAGGATGCTCTTATGACCTGCACATCAGATATGAATAAATAAATGAACATAATTTTACCTAAAGTACAAAAACACGGAATTACACCCTCCCCATCACCCGTGAAAATGAAATTCACCCCCAAACACAGATGGTGCCCTCTAAACGTCCATCTTCAACAACCTTTGGGTATTTTCTGCTACAAACACACAAACACTGACTCTCCACCTGTCTCTCTGTCCCTATTCCCTCTCCCTCTCTCTCTCCCTCCCTTCATTTCTACCTCTCTACATCTTTCAATATCTCTCCGTCCCCTCTCTCTCTCTCTCCATCCGTCTCTCTCCATTTATCTACCGTACTATCGCTCCCTAATGTTCGATGGTCTCTTCTCAGTATCCATCTGATTTAAAAAGTCTAATGAATATTAATGTTAATGTGGCCCGTCATGTCACATGTACGGGGGAGGGGGGGGAGGAGGGAGGTACAGGGGGAGCAGGGGGAGGGGGGGGAGGAGGGAGGTACAGGGGGAGCAGGGGGAGGGGGGGGGGAGGAGGGAGGTACAGGGGGAGCAGGGGGAGGGGGGGGAGGAGGGAGGTACAGGGGGAGCAGGGGGAGCAGGGGGGGGGGGGAGCAGGGGGGGGGGGAGGGAGGTACAGGGGGAGCAGGGGGAGGGGGGGAGCAGGGGGGGGGGGGAGCAGGGGGAGGGGTGGGAGGGGGGGGGAGCAGGGGGGGGGGGAGCAGGGGGAGGGGGGGAGCAGGGGGGGGGGGAGCAGGGGGAGGAGCAGGGGGAGGGGGGGAGCAGGGGGAGGAGCAGGGGGAGGAGCAGGGGGAGGGGGGGGAGCAGGGGGAGGGGGGGAGCAGGGGAGGGGGGGGGGAGCAGGGGGAGGGGGGGGAGCAGGGGGAGGGGGAGGGGGGGGAGGGGGAGGGGGGAGCAGGGGGAATGGGGGGAGCAGGGGGAGGGGGGGAGCAGGGGAGGGGGGAGCAGGGGGGGGGGGAGCAGGGGGAGGGAGTATGGGGGAGCCAGGTGAGAGAGCTAGCAGCTCCTGCAGGAGGAGAGCATGTATAATTCCCATCCCAAGGTGGAGATAGGAGGGGGAGCTTATCTCTGTATCCTGAAAGGATGTGGGCTATGGGAGGCAGATGGAAATAGCAACCGATTGCCACACACACACACACAGAGAGAGAGACTGAATACAATGTTTTTTACATTATGCAAACATGCAAGGGATTGCAGGCATGACAAATTACATATTCATGCGCACGCATACATACATGTGCAAATACACACGGGCTGAATTCACACCCAAACGAAGCGTATCCATAACAGAGCCTGAGAAGGCAGATCCAGACTTTATGTTTATGTTTCTCCTCTCTACTCGATAATCCTGATCCAGCCTTCTGCTGGAGGAAACACCTGCTCTGTGCTGATCGATCCTGCCAGTCAGGGATCTCACACAGGAAATGACACGCCTGTGACACCATGTGCGGTGGAGTGACTTGGTGACATGTCCCAGCGTTGAGGTCTGGCTCTTTAACACGGGCAGAGTAATGAAGACTGGGCCTCCGTGTCACAAGGGGGAGTGTGTGTGTGTGTGTGTGTGTGTGGGGGGGGGGGGTTCTGGTTACATTGGACATAACATTGACAGTGGACTTGTGTGTTTGCGTGTGCGTGCCTTGTGTGTGTTTTTGTGCGTTTGTGTTAGTGCGTGCGTGTGTTCTGTGTGTGTTTGTACATGTGTGTGTGTGTTTTAACTTCCTCCTATTCTGCCTTCATATCAACATCGATTGGAACCGACCTTTGACACTGACCTCTGACCCTGCAGTAGGGCACCCGTGCTGGAGGCTGTGCTGGGGTCAAGTGGTGGTTTGGCAGGATACACACAGCCTGAACTGGTTCCTGGTTATGAAGGATACGTGTTTGGTGTATTATACTGCGTTAGACCGAAACACACGACACTCTGAAACACCCCAGAGTTAATGAAACATTTAGAATTCATCAGTGAACAGCTCTTCATTAAACAAGATTCACAGATATAGACGAGTAAATTCTGTGTGTGTGAGTGTGCGTGCGTGTGCGTGTGTGATTGATGCCATTAGCATATATTCGTTGTGCATGCATAATGCATGCAGACGTAAGTGCTTGCTCTGACAGTGTGTGTGCAGGTGGGTGTGTGTATATCGTACTTGCAGTTCAGCTCCACACATGAATCCTCCGAATCTGTCGTCGCCCTTCGCTGTCCCTGTGTGCCCCTGCAGCTCTCACCCACAGAGGACAACCCTCCAGGCTGGGGATGCGGGGGGCCAAAGAGGGGGGCCGGGGGGGACAGGGGGTCCAGAGGGCCCGAACAGGGGGGCAGGGGGGCCCGAACAGGGTAGACTGAAAGGTTCAGATTGATCAGAGTTACCTTCCCTCCCCCCAGGAGAGCCTCTAATGGAGCTGTCACCCCCCCTCCTCCCCCCCCCCCCCTCGGTCAGCTGGGAGGCTGACATGACGACTCAGCAGGGTTGAGCTGGTTCACGTCCTCTGCTGTGGTCAGCACTTCCAGGGGGCGGGGCCACCCAGGAGGCGGGGCTCAGAGACTGTGCTCAGGTCTGGGTCGGGTTCGTTTAGTTTTTTCCCCCTGATAGAAGGAAGTTTGTCTCTGTGTTGTCTGAACAGGAAGTGGGTCTCCGTATGTATGGTCTGAACAGGAAGTGGGTCTCTGTATGTATGGTCTGAACAGGAAGTAGGTCTCAAGAGGTGTGTTCCTGTGTAATGAAGGGTCGTTGTGAAGACATCTCAAGGCTTGTTCGCTGTGCTGAGCAGGAAGTCGTCTGAGACGCCCAGGGTCGTGTTTGATGATGAGTGTTTCTGCGGGGACTGAACTCACAGCTGGCAGTGTAGAAAGTGGTTTTATAAACAGCCGAGGGAATCTCGGTATGATATTTACCACAATCCTCTGAGCTTGATTGCAGGTAAAGAAGGCTGTGTGTCTGTGTGAGTATGTATATGTGTGTGTGTGTATGTGTGTGTATGTATATGTATGCGTGTCTGTGTGTGTGTGTGTGTGTGTTCGACCCTTCGTCCTTCAGGGTAATGAAGAGTCTACTCACCAGGTTACATGAACCTTCCCCCTGAGGACTCCAAATGTACTTTCTCCCTCTCTACCCCTCCCTCCCTCTCTCTTCCTCTCTCTCTCTCCCTCTCATCATTAAAACATGATCGCTAAATTTAAGTGAAGTTAATCGCCTGCATATTACCATATTACTAATTACAGGAGCCCAATAGGCTATGAGGGGGAAATCTGTCCGGTAATGTCACCAAGTCATCTTGACTGTATCTAAGGATTAGCGTTAGCATGAGCTAGCTTCTGGGCAGGAGATGACTGTATCTAAGGGTTAGCGTTAGCATGAGCTAGCTCCTGGGCAGGAGATGACTGTATCTAAGGGTTAGCGTTAGCATGAGCTAGCTCCTGGGCAGGAGATGACTGTATCTAAGGGTTAGCGTTAGCATGAGCTAGCCCCTGGGCAGGAGATGAGTTCTACACAAGCCGTTCTCTCCCTCGCTAGCTGGCAGTGTGGACGTCAGTTGACGTGTCTTTGACACAGTGGCAACGTTTCATGTCAACTGTACCAGTATTAGTCTATGTAGATAATTAGTCAGATAATTAGTAATAAATCAAATGAATTGTATAATAAGAAACCAAAGTATATCAGTTTGTGATTCCTTAACTCTCGTATAGACGTAGTTGTTAACTAGCCTATATACTACAACAGCATAATAGAATTCCTGAAATTCAGTTATGGCTTTGGATTTTGGTGTGCCACCTAAGATTTTCTCCATCTCCCTCCTCCCTCTCTCTCCATCTCCCCGCCTCCATCTCCATCTCCCCCCATCTCCCTCTCAATCCCTCCCCTTCCTCTCCCCCCTCCTCTCTCTCTCTGCATCACATCCTCCTAGCGAGCTTCTTGTTGCCAGGGAGATCATGGTATCCGTAGTGACCTGTCTCTCTCTGGCTCTGTTCTTCCAACAGACACACACACACACACACACACACACACACACACACACACACACACACACACACATACACAACCCTGAATCAGAGAGCACCTGATGATGTACTCTGCTGTAAGGAGCACTCAGGATTCTGCAGTGAAACCTCAGTAGTTGTGTAAGTGTTAAGTTAGGAGATGCAGTTTGACTGAAAACATCAAAAGTGCAGTTTGACGTAAGGCTCCATCCCAAGGTGTGTTGCTTCTGTGCAGTGTGTTGCTGCAGTAAGCAGGTCACCATGATCGTTACACTAAAACACACAAGCCACATACCAGAGCTGAACTGCTAACATCTGTAGGGAAGTGTGCAGTTCTCATGTTCAGTAATAACCCAGTGTTGTAAGTCAAAGTGATCTCTTTCTCAGCGCTGAGTTACCACCTATGAATCTGTCTCAGGACTCAGCAGGAGAGCAGGTAACACAGAGCCACGCTGAGCTCAGGAGAGACCGGAGCGCTCTCATTCAAACTGAGAAAGTAGGCCAGCCACAGCCTTGAATTCTCATTCTGGGGCTTAATGTGTTCAGCTGGTACGAACCAGCATGCGTCACTCAGACCAGGGGGAAGGAGAGATTACATTAAGAATGAGGGAGAGAGGGATGAAGTCAGAGAGAGAGAGCGATAGAGAGACACACAAAGAGAGGGAGAGAAAGGGGGAGAGAGACAGACATAGAAAGAGAGAGAGAGACAGAGAGAGAGACAGAGAGAGAGGGGATGCTAGTGAATGTAGTGTGGAGGTGTGCTGGTGTGCTAGTGGTGTTCGTCTTTGATAAGTGTTTCTTTTTCTCGTCTCAGTTATTTCTAGAAAGTTCTCTGGGAATGATATGCGACATGAGTGAAGTCTGCACATGTATTTATATTAGATATATATTCAGGATCTAATATATATATATTATGTGTGTGTGAATGAGAGAGAAGGATGCGAGTAATAACAATTCTGCTTCAATATTATTCACAAAGGATATCATCCTGGAAGTGTGGTGTACTGAGGGTAACACCCACTGTACACACACACTGTACACACACACAGTACACACACACATACACACACACTGTACACACACACACACACTGTACACACACACAGTACACACACACACACTGTACACACACACACACACTGTACACACACACAGTACACACACACATACACACACACTGTACACACACACACACACTGTACACACACAGTACACACACACACACTGTACACACACACTGTACACACACACAGTACACACACACATACACACACACTGTACACACACACACACACTGTACACACACAGTACACACACACACTGTACACACACACAGTACACACACACTGTACACACACACAGTACACACACACAGTAACACACACACTGTACACACACACTGTACACACACACAGTACACACACACAGTACACACACACATACACACACACTGTACACACACAGTACACACACACACACTGTACACACACACACTGTACACACACACAGTACACACACACATACACACACACTGTACACACACACACACACTGTACACACACAGTACACACACACACACTGTACACACACACACTGTACACACACACACAGTACACACACAGTACACACACACATACACACACACACTGTACACACACACACACACACTGTACACACACACGTACACACACATACTTAGCACCATGAAATAGAAATGAGATCTTATCCAGTTCCAACCTCCAGCAGCACTGCATCTCTCCTACATTCTCTCTCTCTGTCAAACACACACACCACAGCTGTATGGTGTGGCTGGTGGAAAGCCCACCAGGGTAAATGAGGGAGAATATACCTCAGCTCACATCTCTCCCTCTGACACACACACACAGACACACAGACACACACACGCTCTCACACACACACACACTTTGCACCATGGAATAGGAATGAGATCTTATCCAACTCTAACCTACAGTAGCACTCCCTCCCCTCTCTCCCCCTCCATCCCTCCCTCTCTCCCCCTCCATCCCTCTCTCCCTCTCTCCCCCTCCATCCCTCCCTCTCTCCCCCTCCATCCCTCCCTCTCTCCCCCTCCATCCCTCTCTCCCTCTCTCCCCCTCCATCCCTCCCTCTCTCCCCCTCCATCCCTCCCTCTCTCCCCCTCCATCCCTCTCTCCCCCTCCATCCCTCCCTCTCTCCCCCTCCCTCTCACACACACAAACAAGACAATTTGCACCTCTGTTCAGACTAAAGTATCCATGCGGTTGACGCAACCCTAAGAATAAAAGGACAGGAAATAGCAGAGGGATAAATATACTTCCTCAGAAGCTCTGGGGTCGTTGGCCTGGGCTGTGTGGGTGGGACTGCACATTAACTAGAGCAGTGAGTGACTGTACCAGCCCTCCGTGGGCTGGTGAAGAGGGACATAACCAACGCACCACCACCGGCCCTGAACCATCAACACCTACAGAGTTGTGTCATAAATGTACAGTATAAATAATATGTTTAAAGCTGTTTTCTCTCTTGAACAGAGATCTTATTGGGATTTTTATTTTTGTTTGAATTGTTTATCACTTGTATTATTGTTTTTATTGATTTTATGTAAAGCACCTTGAGCTACAATTCTTGTATGAAATGTGCTATATAAATAGTCTTACTTACTTACACACACAATATTTTCCATCCTAAGCTAACATCTCACACACCAACTAAACATTAGCAGGAAATGGCAAATTAGCCAACACTTATCGTAATCATTCTTCATGGCCTGTAAAACACTGCCAGCACTCAGACCAACCACGGGACGCGCACAGCTGGAGCTGTTTTCCTGTCGTCTGAGTTCAAGTTGAAGGAAACTGAGATGCCATCCTCTCAGCACAGCGCTCCTCCAGAGGGGTCTGGTTACAGAGTCATCCTCTCAGCACAGCGCTCCTCCAGAGGGGTCTGGTTACAGAGTCATCCTCTCAGCACAGCGCTCCTCCAGAGGGGTCTGGTTACAGAGTCATCCTCTCAGCACAGCGCTCCTCCAGAGGGGTCTGGTTACAGAGTCATCCTCTCAGCACAGCGCTCCTCCAGAGGGGTCTGGTTACAGAGTCATCCTCTCAGCACAGCGCTCCTCCAGAGGGGTCTGGTTACAGAGTCATCCTCTCAGCACAGCGCTCCTCCAGAGGGGTCTGGTTACAGAGTCATCCTCTCAGCACAGCGCTCCTCCAGAGGGGTCTGGTTACAGAGTCATCCTCTCAGCACAGCGCTCCTCCAGAGGGGTCTGGTTACAGAGTCATCCTCTCAGCACAGCGCTCCTCCAGAGGGGTCTGGTTACAGAGTCATCCTCTCAGCACAGCGCTCCTCCAGAGGGGTCTGGTTACAGAGTCATCCTCTCAGCACAGCGCTCCTCCAGAGGGGGTCTGGTTACAGAGTCATCCTCTCAGCACAGCGCTCCTCCAGAGGGGTCTGGTTACAGAGTCATCCTCTCAGCACAGCGCTCCTCCAGAGGGGTCTGGTTACAGAGTCATCCTCTCAGCACAGCGCTCCTCCAGAGGGGGTCTGGTTACAGAGTCCTGAGCACACAGGGCAAAGTATCGACATAACATCACATCTGACAGGTCGGGGAGGAGGAGGGAGGGAGGGAGGGAGGGAGGGAGGGAGGGAGAGAGAGGGAGGGAGATAGGGGGGGAGGGAGGGAGAGAGGGAGGGGGGGCGGAGGGAGGGAGGGAGGGAAGGGGGGAGGGAGGGAGGGGGGCAAGGAGAACTAAAGGGAAAAAGAGTCCCAGGCTGTTTATGATTCCCAGTGTCGAGTCTGTAACAGTGTGCTAGTGTAACCGATGTGCTAGTGTAACAGTGTGCTAGTGTAACAGTGTGCTAGTGTAACCGTGTGCTAGTGTAACAGTGTGCTAGTGTAACAGTGTGCTAGTGTAACCGTGTGCTAGTGTAACAGTGTGCTAGTGTAACAGTGTGCTAGTGTAACCATGTGCTAGTGTAACAGTGTGCTAGTGTAACCGTGTGCTAGTGTAACAGTGTGTGCTAGTGTAACAGTGTGCTAGTGTAACAGTGTGTGCTAGTGTAACAGTGTGTGCTAGTGTAACAGTGTGTGCGTGTGTGTGACCCAGCCCAGGCCTCTGTAGAGCAAGGTTCTGCAGCCTGTTCTATGTCCTGTTACATTGTCCCCCCATCTCCCCCCTTCTCTACACCGTCTCCTATGTCCTGTTACATTGTCCCCCCTTCTCTACACCCTCTCCTATGTCCTGTTACATTGTCCCCCCATCTCCCCCCTTCTCTACACCCTCTGCTCCACACAGCCTCGTAAGACATTGGTGTCATGAATACCTCGTGTAGTTAGGAATAAATAACACCAACAAATACAGCCTTGAGGTGAGCTGAATCTTAAATGTCACTAGCCAGTCATGCAGTGGAACACGTGAATTCTTACGGTCATGGTCGGTTTACGATTCCGACGCCACTGTGACCCGAGACAGGAGGACAAGCAAAGGTTCCTTCGAGGGCACAGAGGAGAACTGTTAACTTCTGGAAAACGGTTGCGAGATGTTAGACAGATCGGAGTCGAGGTGAGACAATGATGGGGGGTGTCCAATAACATGCCTAAAGGAACTTAGCCGCCCCAAGACCGCACAAATCGCAGGACTGTGTAATTACAATCGATAATTCATTTGATAGGACCTGCTCGCACGATTCAAAGAATTCCCTCCAAATCTCTCCAGGTTGGTAATAATTAAACCAGATCTTCCCTCCCTCCCTCCCTCCCTCCCTCCCTCCCTCCCTCCCTCCCTCCCTCCCTCCCTCCCTCCCTCCCTCCCTCCGTACTTCCTGTAATTGTCTGTCGCCGTAGCGATGTGGCGTGAGCCGCGTTCCCTGAGGCCCGTGTTGTTCCTGAACGGTTGGTTTCCGAGGCGACGTGCGGGTAAGGACAGGGTCTGTGTGTGTCTGGGCTGAACGAGAAGCGGTAACGAGGCCTCGACATCCATCCTTTATCTCACCAGGACCCCATTACGGGTTCCACCAATTACACCTCGCCATCAGAGCTCTGGGTGATGAAGTGCAGAGTGGCTTTGCTCTCAAATCCAACCTCTAATGTCGATCCAGCCTGGTTAAAGAGGCCCAGTGATCTGGGTTCTGTGTTCATCCCTGGGAGAGAGGGCTGCTGAGTGGTGCAAATCCCCCTGGGCAACATTTTCAGTATTGGTTCCAAGCGCCTCAATTACCAGTTGCAGATGTAACGTGTGAGAATAGCAGATGTTGAAATCCATTTGGCAAATCGTCCTTCTCGAAATGGACGTAATTTGCATGATTATGTATGTTTCTGTCACTGTCTTCATCACCATCACCATCATCATCATCATCACCACCATCACCATAATCATCAATTATCCTTAAACTATCCTAATACAGATTGTATTCAGAATGAAACAGAACAGGATACCTAGGACACACCATCATCTACACAACACTCACACCCAAAGGTGTGTGTGTGTGTGTGTGAGAGAGAGTGTGTGTGTGTGTGTGAGTGTGCTGTGACACATTCCGCACCCTGTTTGGGGAGGACCAGTCTTACTGGAGTGTGACACTCTTCAAGGGACAGATAGCGGCACTTCTGAATGATGCTCCTGTCTCTGGACTGTCCTCATCTCTGCTCCAGGATTTACTGTGTCACTTCCAGCACCTGCATGACTTAGCCTGGAGATAGGACGCTGCTAGCCAATGGAAATGAGATTGTCATTTGTCATCTACCCCGTCAGAGGGAGAAGAGAGGTGTGTGTGTGGGGGGGGGGGGAGATAAAGAGTGAAAAGGCGATGAAAAGTATTACATATTACTGTGCTTCCCAGCCACCACCATCACGGAGGGTCTTATCTAGAAACAGCAATGTGACACAAACTCCAGTGGCACGAAATAGAAAATACGTCCAAACGTGAATCAATCATCCCCGTTGGTATCGCGTGTATCTGTCAGTCTGGGTGATTTTTTCAGCCCCGCGGTAAAATATGGAGAGAAAACGCGATCTGTTTAGAGTAGAAGGAACGTGGTTTCACGAGAATGGTTCCAAAAAACTAAACAGAAAACATTTGCGAAATAACTTTGTAAGAAAGAAAAAATATATGTAAATGTTTATAGAGCTAATGTCACCACTGTCTGTTTACAATTCAAGTCTTTACGCTTAATACACAGGTCTACATTTCTCTTTTATGTTTTTTCAGCCTTTGTAACAAAAAAGAAAAAAGAAAATCGAGCAAGCACTTTGCTGTAGAGTGTCTCCCAGCTGAAGGAGATGATGGAAGTGACTGGGAAAAGCAAATTGAAATCTAATTAGTGTTCCTATAAATCAGGTGAGGCGAGCTGGGTGCTGCGGTCAGAAGGTAAAGGGGGGGGGGGGGGAGGAGGACATAGATTTTCTGCCGCTGTGGAGTCGCTGCCAATCACTACTCACACGCGCGGTGTAGGACTCACAAAACGACCGCTGAGACGTATCCACTCACGCGCACAAACACACACTTGGTCCAAGGATCAATGTCTAAAAAAATCTTTGACTACCGCCAGAATGAAGGGTTAGCCACTCACCATGACGTCATCAGCTGATGGTTTTCCTGAGGGGCTGGAGAGAGGGGAACAGATGCATCCTCACTCTCTCACACTCTCTCCTCCCTCCCTCTCTCTCTCTCTCCCTCTCTCTCCTTCTGTTCTTTCCACCCTGCCCCCCCCCTCCCTCTGCCCCCCCCCCCCCCCTCTGCCCCCCCCTCTGCCTCTGGGATAGTGGTCTTGTGTACGTTCTTTTGCTTTTGAGTAATTGAACGTCTCAATGAAACACACACAGACACACACACATGAATAGTCCCTGGTTCCCCAATTATCTCCTGGTCTTAATGAGGCCCTCACACTGAGGGAGCTACGACCCTGTGTGTGTGTGTGTGTGTGTGAAGGGGGGGGGAGTGTTGTGAGAATAAAGTCCTTGTTTGCCACAACATAGGCTGTCAGTTGAGAGGCTGACTAATTACACAGACCGGCTCAGGTAGAGTGTCTCTCTCCCTGGAGTCATTTCTCCTTGAGAGAGAGAGAGAGAGAGAGAGAGAGAGAGAGAGAGAGAGAGAGAGAGAGAGAGAGAGAGAGAGAGAGAGAGAGAAAGAGAGCACAGTGAGGAAGTAACCGATAGCTCTACCCAGACAGGCCTCAGATAACACCTTTCTCTCTGGCTCCGTGGGGGCCAGGGGACTTTGGGGACTCTGGGTAATGCGGTCCAACGGGCCAGGCCCCTGTTTCCGCCCTCACTGATTGGTTGAGGGGGATTCACAAGGGGCAAGCCGTCTGAGGACTACAGAAATTGGATGTTGTCGGTTCTGAATGCAGCCTGGGGGATTGAGGGAGAAGTGAAGGTGCTTCATGCCAGTTTATTACTGTACTTGGCATTTCAAAAACATTTATCAGAAACGACAGAAAGATCTTACCTAACTGTACATTGTTGGCATTTCCAGTTTCAGAGTAGAGCTAGATGGAGATTTCTGGGTACAAAATTACTTGTTTTTTTGCTTCTTCTAAGCTCGTCACATGTTCTGTTCAAGGTAAGATCATTTTGTCAATGATTGTGTTTTTTCCTTTAGAAATTCTTTGTGGCTCAAGGTATATTATGTATATCCTTCCCCAGCTCAAAAGAAGGCTTTAAAAAGATAATGACCTTCCAACTTATGAGAATCCTCCCTTCCCTTCCTCAAGCATGTTCTGTGGCCAGTATGAGTGTTCAAGGACATGCTTTATGAATACATGAACTTATTCATTCATCCTGATGTTAGTCATTCATCCGGTGGATGAAAAGACTTTTCACACAACTCAGTGTGTGTCAGTGTGTTTGTGTAGCACATGTCTCCCTCCCCCTCTCTTCCTCCCTCCCCCTCTCCCCCTCTCTTCCTCCCTCCCCCTCTCTCCCTCCCTCCCTCTTTCTCTCTCCCTCTGTCAACTTAACTTCCTTTCAACCTGTCATGATTCAGTCATACAGAAAAGGCAACTTCAGACTGAAGTATACACTATTAGAGAACCTACAGCAGCACGGCTTGACAGTCTTAAACTCACACAGAGAGGACATGGAGTGATATTAGGGCTAATTCTATTCATGGTTAATTAAAACTCCTGACTTGACTGCAGCGGTCCTTGAGTTTAATGAAGATGTGTTTCTTAGTCTGCCTTCATGTATCATGGATTAGAGAACACATTAAATCATAATAAGATCAAGCACAGAGTACCTGCATCTGCATCTCTCTCTCCATCTCCTTCCAGTCCAGCAGGACAGATCAGTACATCTCTCTCCTGCTTCAGTGTAGATCAAGCAGGGATCTCTCTCTATCCGTGTCCTGCTCAGTTTTGTGAATGTGAGCCCCCCCCTTCCCTCCCTCCCCCCCTTCCCTCCCTCCCTCCCTTCCTTCCTTCCTTCCCTCCCTCCCTCCCTCCCTCCCTCCCTCCCCCCTTCCCTCCCTCCCTCCCTCCACCTCCAAACTGTTATTGATGGTGCGGTTCTGATTAAGTATCTCTCTCTCTCTCTGCGTTAACATTTCCTGGGTCTGGAGTATTCAGAGGTTCCTCAATTATCACCTGGGAGCCCTGCTATTGTTCAAGTGGCACATACACTCGCTAAGTGGAAGCTTATTCCTTCAACACTATGCATTAGTGCATATTCATTATGCAAGGGCCCTGCAATTATGCATTTATGTATTCTGATAATTACATTTTTAATACAGCAGATGTCAACCTCATTTATTGCAGGTAATGGAAATGAGTGACAACTATTTCCCAGGAGGTGACAGGAGGTCATGAAAGAAAGGATATTGTTGAGGTCTGTGTTTTAGGACTGGGAGCTTGATGTCTTTGTGAACTAAATCGAGAGCTGCAGAGTGTATCGATTAAGAAACGGTGTAAAAAGTATGTAAGTATGCTAGTGAAATGTTATCTTAGGGAAATTTAAAATTACAGCCAAAACGTGGTTGATAATGACCTTTTAACATAACCTCTGTGAAGAACTGCAGCTTAAAATGTCTGCCTCCCCTGCAGGTCTCTGCTGTCTGTGTTTCTCACATGTTACTCCACAGCCCTGAGGTTAGCACATACTCAACCACAGCCGGAGGAAGCTGACAGACGTATAAATGACCTTCTGATTGTGACAGTCTGATGGAGGCTGTGTTTCAGAGAGATCTGATGGGGGCTGGATCTCAGAGAGATCTGATGGAGGCTGGATCTCAGAGGGATCTGATAGAGGCTGTGTTTCAGAGAGATCTGATGGGGGCTGGATCTCAGAGAGATCTGATGGAGGCTGGATCTCAGAGAGATCTGATGGAGGCTGTGTCTCAGAGAGATCTGATGGGGGCTGTGTTTCAGAGAGATCTGATGGAGGTTGGGTCTCAGAGGGATCTGATAGAGGCTGTGTTTCAGAGGGATCTGATAGAGGCTGGGTCTCAGAGAGATCTGATGGAGGCTGGGTCTCAGAGAGATCTGATGGAGGCTGTGTTTCAGAGAGATCTGATGGGGGCTGGATCTCAGAGAGATCTGATAGAGGCTGGATCTCAGAGAGATCTGATAGAGGCTGGGTCTCAGAGGGATCTGATAGAGGCTGGGTCTCAGAGGGATCAGAGGTTAGGGATCTGAGAAGCGGATCTGAATGCTCTGCGTCCCTCCCGGCCAAAATCACTGGACAAAAAAACACGACAATAATTTAACTGCAATTTCCTCTGATTTGCAAGGAAGTGAATGCAAGTTTCTGCCCAGTCATTTGTGCTAATGCTCCACTCATCACTGGACCCCAAGGGGGATGACTAAACGCTAATGTGCTGCACTGATTCCCAGAAATATACAACTTTCTGTCCCTCCCACGAACCCAGCTGACCTGAGGACCAGGGACACAAGTCTTCCAGTACATCCAGTCCTCTCACTCTCACTCACTCACTCACTCACTCACTCACACACACACACACACACACCCACACATCTCTGCCGTTATGAACCTGACTGCAGTACACAGAAATTACAGGAACTGCCAGCACGCACCACACACTTACACCACAAACAACACACACACACAGAGAGCCAGTCGTTGTGTGAATTATTTGGTGGCCATTAGAAAGGCAGCAGTGTTGTGTGGTGGTGATTGCTGAGTTGTCGTCTGTGAGGATCCTCCTCAGGTCCACTCTAAATGCAGATTTTATGAGGGTCTGGACGTCAGGCAGGCGTGTGTAGGAGCCAGCCGGGAACGCATCGACCATAATCAAATAAAAACACCAGAGGCTCTCACTTCCACTTAGGCCCCTGACAGGTGAGACGCTGCTCCTCGATGGATCCTGTCAGCAGTTTCAGCTCTCCTGCTTCCAGAAGTTTCTTTGTGTGCTCTGGAAACTCCAGAGTCACACTCCCTAGTCAGCAGGGTGGTTCTCAGCCCTAACCCTGGCGCTAAGGTGAAAGGTCACCCTCGTAAAGGCGGGATCAGCTGTTTAGGAGACGTGAGGCGCAAGGGGACAAACGATCCTTAATTTGTTTACGCTGGGATGATGCCATGGCAAGCTGAACCAGGAGAACAGGAAGTCATGATTGCATTGGGAGGGTTCTCTCTCTCTGTCTCTCTCTCCCTCTCTCTCTGTCTCTCTCTGTCTCTCTCTCGTGTCGTTGGTCCCAGACACACACACACATATCCTCAGTCTTAATCAGGCCCCTGACAGAATGTTGTCTGGCTGTAAAAGTACAGAGCCATCTTTTAATGCTCCATTAGGGGGCCTGACAGAGGTCCAAACCCAGAGCTGTCTGAGCTGGTCGTGGCTCTGATGATCTGGAGGCTTCCAGCCCCCCAGGCTGGGTCTGGGCCAGGGGCTTACTGGGTCACATTTATGGAGCCTGTTCTCCCTCCCTCTATCTCTCTCTCCATCTCTCTCCCTATCTCTCTCCCTCTCTCCACCTCCATCTCCCTCTCTCCATCTCTCTCCCTCTCCCTCCCCCTGTCCCTCTCTCCATCTCTCCCCCTCTCCATCTCTCTCCCTCCCCCTCTCCCTCTCTCCATCTCTCCACCTCCCTCCCCTCTCCCTCTCTCCATCTCTCCCTCTCCATCTCTCTCCCTCTCCATCTCCCTCCCTCTCCCCCTCCCTCCTCAGCGTAGAGGAACAGCGAGGACGAGAGAGACGCTAACGAGACCAGTGTGGCCGTCTCCACGGCAGCAGGTTTCTGCCCGACACCCGTGTCACGCTGTCGACTCGCTTTTGGATGCCTGTCAAAAAAACGGCGGGGGCAGTACTTGTGAAGTGATCACCCATGGACGTTCTCTCCTCTTGGAACAGACTACCACAGATCTTGGCTTGGGAGATGTTTGGACAGCTCATGCCTATAAAGCAAATGTCCTTTTTTTCTCGTTTTTTTTCTTTAGTGCAAATCCAATATTCGTTCATGGAGTTCCTGATGTTGGGATTAATTACATCTTCAACAACCTTAACAGCCTCCATGCCAGTCACTCACCTGCTGCTCGTGATTTATGGGCAGAGAGAGAGGGAAGAGATGAGAAAGAGAGAGGGAGAAGGAGATGAGAGGGAGAAAGAGAAGGAGAGGGAGAGAAATGAGAGAGAGAGAAAGAGAAGGAGAGAGAGAGGAGAGGGAGAGAGAAAGAGAGAGAGGAAGGAAGGAGCGAGATGAGGAGAAAATGGGAGACAGAGAGAGAGGGAGAGAATGCACCCTTCTCCACCCAGGCATTTCCATCACTCTCTATAGACTTTGCCCTCCCTCCCTCCTTCCCCCCTCCTCTCTCTCTCTCTCCTTAAAATGAAAAAGACATCAGAAAAAACCTACACGCTGGGGGAGAAGTCAGTCAGAGAAATGACAGGCTTACGTCAAAACAAATCATGTGCCTTCACTCGTGAAAAAGAGCTTTAACTTAGCAACGTATCCATGAGGGAAGCCTACACTACACTATACTACCACACGACCTACAGGTCCAAGTGAGGTTTGATGGCTGACTGGTTTATAATTGTCTCGGTCGATCTAGAACGCTGTCCAGGACGAAAAGTTGTGTGATGGTGGAGAGGAAAGGGCTTTGTTGTTCTGTTCCACAAACACACCAACAGACACCAGCGGGCCCCGTTTCAAATTGCTCGTGCTTTTGGAATTAACTACCGAAAGAGTCGATAGGCTAATCAAAACAGAGTCCAAAAATTATGTCAACAAGCATTTAATCAAAATATATACCCCCCCAAAAACTACCTGAAGTCTAATCAAAAGTCACAAGTGTAGATGAGGGCTTTCAATAACAATTAATTACCCCCAACCTATCAGGCTTGCCGCTCTTCAGAGCACGTCTCCACAACAACCTGTTGTTATGGAGACCAGGAGCATCTAATCCTTCCTGAGGATGTGATTGGCGACACACCACTCATTAGCTTGCTGTTGTTGATCGACAGCTGAGCCAATCATGTGGGAGCTGCTATTGTGTGATTAATCATGTCTAAACACGGGGAACACGTACAACACAACCACACACACACACAACCACACACACACATCTGAGAAACATCACTCTTGCAGCTCAGACATACAGTAATATCCAGGACATTGTCGATTACAGCCAAAAGGGGATCCATCCACCAAAGCATGATGAGAAGTGGTTGGTATCAATCTGACCATTCTCCTATGTGATGAGCTGAGGAAAATCACTTGTGATTATGTGAAGAGCCTGGCTCCTCTCCTGTAATGATGAAGGCAGTATCTTCCTTGCTTAAGTACTATGATATAACTGTCACACAATGTCTGTGCCCAGAATACTCCCCTCAGCCTTCCTTCCCTCCCTCCTCCCTCTCCCCCGTCTTTCTCTCAGGGAGGAGGGGAGGAGAGGGAGAGAGGAGGGAGGAGAGGGAGAGAGGGAGGAGGGGAGGAGAGGGAGAAAGGGGTGAGGAGGGAAAGGGGGGAGGCCCCCCTGTGGGAATCTAATTTCTCTGGTCACGTCACACATAAGCAGCCCCCCACTGGGCAGTCCACATGATTAGAACCATGGTTATCCTCTCTCTCTCTTCTCTCCCTCCCTCCCTCCCTCCCTCCTACCTCTCTCTCTTCGTCTCCTCCCCCCGTCCCTCTCTCTCTCTCCCCCTCTCTCCCTCCCTCCCTCCTACCTCTCTCTCTCTCTTCGTCTCCTCCCCCCGTCCCTCTCTCTCTCCAGGGAGGGCCATGCTGGTCTCTGAGGAGGAAACAGGAAGTTGATGGATGAGGGTTGCGGAGGCCACCATTCTGAGGATCTAGAGCGAGGGAGGATGAAAACAGTCCAGGCCGCAGGAAGGGACGCAGCGCGTATCAATCTCCAGGCCCAGCCTTGACGGATGGCACAAGCCACTACCCATAATTACCTGCTTGTTAACAGGAGGGAGGGACACTTGGGAGAGGGGGAGGTTCCCCACCCTTCCAGGCTCGTACACACTTCAATCTCCCCCTGGAGCTGCGTGAGAACCAGGATATGTCTCCCTCAGAGTATACACCAAGAGGCATCCGTCACCAAACTTTAGCGAGGGGACAACCTTGCTCAGGTCAGTGTAATGGACTGCCTAGCAGCAACTCTGTGCTCGTTGATTGATGCCTGGGTGTTGATTAATGCCGGGCCACACCAGCCCAGGTTAGTGGAGCCCCGACAGTTTTATTGATAAATGAAACGCATGACCACATGAAAATCATCAATCTTTCCTCCTCTCTCTCTCTCCCCTCTCTTTCTCTCTGAGCTAATCCGGACCGGGGGGGGTTTGAAGTCATGTCACAGTTGAAGCGCCATGGTTTTTGTTGGGTTTTATGGTCGGCTACGAATGTGTGTTTTGGACTTACAGCTGGACGAGAGGCTGTAAGAAATGAATCTTGTTTGACGTCACTGGATCATTAGTGAACGGTTCACAGAGTGTTCTCTCTCTCTCACCCTCTCTCTCTCTCTCTCCTCTCTCTCTCTCCTCTCTCTCTCTCTCTCTCTCTCTCTCTCTCTCACTCTCTCTCCTCTGAACGCCGGCCGCACTGGAACCAAGAGGAGCCTAAGTGACACAGATGCTGGTTAATACGCCATCGCCACTCTTCTTTCAAGCCCCACAGTTCCTGCAGTGAGACAGCTGGTCACATCTGCATCTATAAACGATCAGCTGCTATGTGGGTCACAGATTTCGCTTCAACGTTCGCTTGGTCGTTTTAGCAGCAAACCCAAACAGGGGGGAGACTGATGCAGTACCTGCTGCAGTTTAGTCCACAGGGGCTGAAATGGGGAGGAGGGGGAAGAGGAGGAGAAAGGGGAGAGGAAGAGGAGAGGAAGGAGACTGAGGAAGAGGAAGAGAGGGGCACAGGGGAGGGGAGAGGAGGAGGGGGGGGGGGGGGGGCGAGCCAACGTCAAATGAAATTAAATCAAAGGGAACAACACAAAGACTGAGATGGAGCGATAATGTCCACTCCTCTTTTCACCCCCCCCCCTCCTCCCTCCGTCCTCCCCCCCCTCCGTCCTCCCCCCCCTCCGTCCTCCCCCTCCCGTCCTCCCTCCCCTCCTCCGTCCTCCCTCCCCTCCTCCAGGACAGACGGACGCACTCTTCAAGACGAGTCACAGGAAACTTTAATGAACGAGAAGCTCAGAGAGAGAGAGAGAGAGAGAGAGAGAGAGAGAGAGAGAGAGAGGGGGTTTGAATGATCTCATGGTCGATAAGCACCCAGCGGGGCAAATGGCACTTGGGAGTGTTTTGTCCCTCTTTGCGGTCAGATAAACAGCGTCTCTTCAGGGCGAGAACAGAGAGGAAGCTGACACTCCAGGACAGATTAGTGGCGCCCCCTTTCAGCCTGTCAGCTGCCCTGGGAAGGAATCGAAACTGTGGAAGTGAAACCCCGAAAACAAACAAGAGGAAGGCTACTCATCACCCCTCCCTCCCCCTCCCTCCCTCCCTCCTCCCGTCCCCCCCCTCCTCCCCCCCTCCCTCCCTCCCTCCTCCTCCTCCTCCTCCCTCCTATCAGGTTATCTCTGCCTCCCCTCTCTCGCTCACTTCAGGTCTGAAGGTTTCTCAGCTGTCTCGATGCGTCTGCAGATAGTCCCCCAGGAGGAGAGAGCCGGACCCTGCATGGTGCTCACCTGCAGACACCTCCCATTGTGCTGCTGGACACACAGACAGATCAAACAGATACGGACGACACTTTGGAGAAAGCCAAACTTTGTCAAAGGTGACATATCGCTGCACCCTCCACCTCCCTCCCCCCCCCCCCGCAAAAAAACACACCTAAACAATCTCTCTTTTTCTCTCGCTCGCCGCTCCTGTGCCATCCTTCCCTTTATCCACCTCTCTCCATCTCAGACACATCCAGAAGGGTTCAAGGCAGCTTCAAAGCGCAAGGCTTATTGCAGCGCATTATCTCACGCACAGAGGACATAAGACAATTACTCCAATTAGTACGAAATGCCATAATTATCATACACAAGCAGGGGCCTTCTGAAGAGACGCACAGAGCTTTTTTGTTGCTCTTGTCTGTTGGGCCTCTCCTTCCCTCCAAAGTTTAATTACGACGCTTCACAAAACTCTCTCTATCCGTCTCTCCCTCCCTCTCCCTCCCCTCTCCCTCCCTCTCCCTCTCCTCCTCCCTCCCTCCCCCTCCCTCTCCCTCCCTCCCTCTCCCTCCCTCCCCCCTCCACTCTCCCTCCCTCTCCCTGCCCTCTCCCTCCCTCTCCTCCCTCTCCATCCCTCTCCTCTCCCTCTCCCTCCCTCTCCTCCCTCTCCCTCCCTCTCCCTCCCCTCTCTGTTATTCTCCAGCCTTTAAAGGAACAAGGCTCCATCGTGTCGTTTCCGAGAACCCTTTCATGTCCTGTCGTCAAGGCGAGATCACACGGAGACGGCCTCCTCAGAATGAAGTGGACCAGTGGGGGACGGAGGACCACAAGCTGTAGAAATGTGACCCGACGAAAACGCGTGCCATCGCTCTAGCAGATCAGACGCGAACAGAGGCGAGAGGGGCGAGAGAGAAGAGAGGGGCGAGAGGGGATCGAGAGAGAAGAGAGGGTGAGAGAGGAAGAGAGAGAAGAGAGGGGTCGAGAGGGACGAGAGAGAAGAGAGGGGCGAGAGGGACGAGAGGGGCGAGAGGGACGAGAGGGAGCGAGAGGGGCGAGAGGGACGAGAGAGAAGAGAGGGGGGAGAGAGAAGAGAGAGAAGAGAGGGGCGAGAGGGACGAGAGAGAAGAGAGGGAAACACTGAGTCACTTCCCAGCCCCCTTGGAAGATATGATCACGTCTATGAAGAGAGACTTCACTTGGCGACAGAAGAATCTCTCTCCCTCTCAGTCTTCCTGTGGTGTGTGGCTGCAGCGCGGCTTTAAAAGAGGAGATTCCTTTCTTCTGAAATCGGTTGGGCGCCTTCTCTAACAGAGGACGCACTGTTAGAAGTTGTTAGATTTTGGGAGGAGGATGAAAAGCATGCAAATGTATCACGTTAGTGTAGAGTCCATAATACAACATAGCAAATCTGCACTTTTTGTCCTAATCAGGTTCGGATTATGATGTTTTATTGTACATTATAAATTATACATATTTGATTATTTCCGTTATGAAACATGAATCCATTCATTGTTTTCATGTGATCCGTGAACATGTTGCTATAATATAAATTGGATTGTACACAGTAGTTAAAATACATTTTATAGATATTCTTTCTTCCTTTTATGATGAAAGAGACTGGAAGTCCTTGTCATCATTCTCCAGATGTCTGACTGTGTTGGAAGTCGAATGAACTTTGACCTTTCAAGGTGTCTTATACTCCTGTCAGACGATTTCTCCTCCAAGGTCGTCTGTCAAGGTCGTTTATCAAGGTTGCGACCTTCAGGCAGAGCACACACAACCAGGCAGGAGAAATCTCACCTTTAACATGGCGCGCACACACACACGCAGACACACACACACACACACACGGGTACAGACGCTGCTGTCCTGCCAATTGTGGGGATTTTAATTTCATCAAGCAGAAAACGGGAGACTTCTAAAGCTCCTCTCTGTGTCGATGGGTATTTAGCATTGTGATGCAAGATGAAAAATGAACTCAACATAACTGTCAAGCAGATAACAAAGTATTATGCATCGCCGAAAAGTAATACTTCCAAAGCTTTTCTCATAATCTTAAATATGCTTATGGGATGCCATTTATCAGAGTTAGCGATTATTAAAAAACCGAGATGGAAAATAGGAAATGCGTAGTGACACGGTGCTTCTGTGAATTATGGAGGAGACATTTGAAACCAAGGGAAGGGAGAGAGACGACATATTTCACTCTGACGGTGGGAGACGAGATCCAAATCTCCTTTCTCTAAATTCACTAGACGTTTCTCCGTGTCGTTGGAGGACCTGAGGCCACCACGTTCCTTCTCAGACGTGCTGGGCTGGACAGTTTTAGATCGAAGGTTCCGTTCGTTCCAGGCAGTGAAATTGACGTTTTCCTTGCAGGCACTCACCTCTTGCCTCGGGGAAGTCCTGTACTCTGTAGTCGCTTGGTAGCGTCTGCTAAGCTAATGTAAATGTATTAGTTGCCTTTGAATATTTTCATTTAGTTTGTGTGGTTACTGCTGTATGTTATTATTTTGTGTTTAGGTCTTTTCAATTGGTTGGCATGGCGGTTAATATTGTATGGTTTGTGTTTATTCAATCTTGTAGGGCTTTGAGAATAAGAAAATGATGAATAAAATGTTTTATTCATATTACCGTCACAAGGTGAGTCTTGATCAATGCTAAGAGGTGTCAGAATCAGATGTATAGCTCAGATGAAGACTGAAGCTGGGCTGGCCTAAAGAGTTGTCTTTTATTAAAAAAAATAATTTAAAAACCCATCTCAGTGAGACTTTAATATGTCATCTTGCATTAAACACATTTCTGGAGACTGAGAAAAGAAAGGGACACAAGCATGTGATTGTGATTGGTGACTCTGCGTGTTAATCAGATGATTTCATGAGGACGGTAATTGGATGTCAGGATGTGAGCAGAAGAACATGGGAGAGCGATTAGAAAGCCTCCATAAATATCGGTGAGGAGGCTTGGAGTGACATCTCAGAATAATCC
>CM042874.1:1036221-1038721 GCA_023658055.1 Thaleichthys pacificus | reverse complement strand
CTCCCTTTCTCCCGTCCCCGGTGGCTCTCCTCCTCTCCTCCCCCCCTGCCCCCTCTCCTCCCCTCCTCACACCGCGGCGCGTTTGTCCGTGTCCCCTCCCGTCCCCTCGTTCCTCCTCCCTCCTCCTCCCCACCTCCCCTCCCTCCCCTCCCCTCCTCACGCTTGTTCTCCCTCCTGCCCCTCCTCCCCCTCTCCACCCTCTCCTCTCCCTCCCCTCCTCACCCCTTTCGCCTCCCCTCGTCCTCCTGACCCTCTCCTCCCCGCCCTCCCCCTCTCCTCCCCTCCCTCCTCACCCTTTCTCGCCTCCCCTCCTCCCCCTCTCCCCTCTCCTCCCTCCTCCTCCTGCACCCTTTCTTCTCCCTCCCCTCTACTCCCCTCCGGTCCCTCTCCTCCCCGCTCCTCCTCCCTCCTGTCCTACCTCCCCTCCAGGGAGAGTGGGTCTAGCGCCACATGTTGTTTGGCAGCCATGTTGAGCAGGAGTTGAGTGAACTTCGATGAGTGTGCTGGTGTCCACAGAGCAGCTACACTTGTCTTGTCCTCATCCTGCACAGCCGTCCTGCTGCGGTCCTGCCTGCAGTCCTGCCTGCTCTTACCTCCTCACAGTCCGTATTAGAACAACACCATGTTGTCTTCACGCACGTTAGAAAACTATAGATTGTTCTCTCCACTTCACTCACCACATCTGAGTACTGCATTAGTGCACTTAATCTCTCTCGTCTCTCCCCCCCTAATGCCCTCCCTCCCCCGGTGCCAGTCCCGGGCGCGCCCGCGTGCGTGCCTCCACCGGCGGTCTCCCTCGGCGCTGTGGTCCCTCCCTCTCCCCCTCACCTCCTCTCGTGTTCTCTCTCCCCCCTCGCCCTTCTCCCTCCCTCCCCCTTCCCTCTCTCTCACCCTCCCTCCCTTTCTCTCCCTCCTCTCATCACCCGCCGTTCGTCATCCTACCTCGCTTCTCGCTCTCTCCCCCCTCCCTCTCGGGATCCGGGTCCGTCGTCGCTCTCTCTCTCGCCGGCTCTGTCTCGGCGATCTCTCTACTCCTCCGATCTCCCCGCCATAACCCTCATCTCGCTGGCCTCTCTCCTCCCTGCTCTGCCCTCCCCCTCCCTCGCCTCTGTCCCCCTCCCTCCCTCCCTCGGTTCCCTCCTCACCCCCCCGGTCCAGCCCTCCGCCCTCCCTCTCTGGTGCCGTCGTCCCGCCCTTCTCTCGTCTCTCCTCATCTCTGTCATCATCAGTCGCCTGCGCTCTATCCCCTCCCCCCCTTCTCGGCGTCTGGCAGTCTCCCCCGTCCCTCACCGTCCCTGCTGCGGGGGGCCTCCTCCCTCCCTTGCTAATTATAAGCCCTCTGACTCTCGCGCCTGAGACCTTGTTCCTTTTCTTGTTGTTCTTTTGTTCTTTCTTCTCCAGCGCCAACCAAGGAGAGACAGGGAAACTGTTTCATGGGGTCGTGGGGGGCAAAGAACCAGAGGAGGGGAGGTGGATAGGGGTGGCGAGGGTAGGCCGTCGAACACGCGGGAAGAGAACTTTATATTATTTTCTCGCCACATTCATCTAGAAGTTTCTTGGTAGTTTCTGGTGGGGGGAGTGCCCGTCAGCCGAGGGGGTCTCTGGTGGAGGGGGAGGGGGGGCCGTGTGACGAGGGGTGGTCTGGTGAGGAGGGGGGGGGGGGGGGGTGGGGGGGGGGTGACGAGGGTTTGTCTGGCGAGGAGGGTAGGAGGGGGGCGTGTGGACAAGGTGAGCAACAGTAGCGAGGGGGGGGCCATCACAGGAGGTGCTGGATGCGTGCGCTATCCTTGCGCCCCATCTTTCTCTTTTAACTAAAACACGCTGCGTTAAATCGAGATTTATCTCTCCTGTGGTTTGTTTGCCCAGTGTTTCTCTGCCGATGCCAGGGAAACGCTGGGACGTGTAAGTGTGTGTCTGTCTGTGTGTGAGAGAGGATCTGTCAGGTGTGTGTGTGAGAGAGAGGATCTGTCAGGTGTGTGTGTTGTGTGTGTGGGTGTGTGTGTGTGTGAGAGGATCTGTCAGGTGTGTGTGTGTGTGTGTGTGAGAGAGAGGATCTGTCAGGTGTTGGTGGTGTGTGTGTGTGTGTGTGAGAGAGAGGATCTGTCAGGTGTGTGTGTGTGTGTGAGAGAGAGAGAGAGAGAGAGAGAGGTAAGTAATTCATGCTGTCAGGGTGTCCTGTTTTATGAAGGGTTTAGTATTGAGAGTGGATCAGGCCTGCCTGAGTGTTTGGGGATTGTAAAGTGTGTGTGTGTGTGTTGTGTGTGTGTGTGTGTGTGTGTGTGGGTGTGTGTGTGTGTGTGTGTGTGTGATTAGAGAGGGCTCTTGATGGAACTGACTCCGTAGTAACATCAGGTCGTGATCCAACTGAGAGGCACCTGGGAGAGGGCCTTCTGGTGACCAGAAATCCAGTACATCCAAGCAGGCAGGAATCAGAACCTCTGCCCTCGCACGCCCTTGCACGCCTCACACTCCTCGAACGCCCGTCGCTGGGGGGATGGGG
>CM042874.1:1031757-1036121 GCA_023658055.1 Thaleichthys pacificus | reverse complement strand
GAGCCGCGTGATGGAGTGTTATTGTAGGTAGGATACGCGTCCTGGCGTTTTATGTTGGTTGGATTGCTAGCGGTCTGGAGATTTGGTGGTGCTATGACTGTTCGGTTGTTCCGCCCCTCTGAAATGACCAAGCGAGAGGAAACGATGAAGGAAAGACATAGAGAAGAAGACCTTCTGCGCTCATTGTCAGAGGACGAGGGCTTAGCGACAACCCGTAATGAGATACTGGACGATGGAAGTGAGAGGTAAATAACTGTATTTTAGACGAAATTTTGGGGCGCGCCACTGACTCAGGTCGGGAGCTTACGACCGACGACGAGGGGGGACGTATCCGCGATCCTCCTGGACTGGTCTCGTTGGTTCTTTCCTGCTTTCTTCCCGAGGCTTCAATCCGTGCCTGTTTCTAGCCTAAGATTCCATGTGGTGGGGAACGAGGAGGCAACATGTATAGCGAGTTGACCTGGCCCTTGAGCTTTCTCTGTAGGCGGCTCCCCCAGATATTGATTACGGCATTCCTGACGCGGAGTTCGAGACGCCCAGGCACATCATAGAAAGACACGATCCTGGGAGGGGAGGGGGAGGATGGCGGTATATAATGTAGAAATTCCAAGAAAAAATAGAGGAGTGAAGAACGAGTAAAGCGAATAGAAGTCGGAGGGGGAAGGGGGGCGAATAGGGATGGGGGACAACGCGGGGGGGGGGCGGAGAGGGGGGGCGGGAGGAGTGGGGGGGGTGGGAGGGGGGAAGGGGGGGAAAAGGGGGGGTGTGGGGTGAAGGGGGCGAGGGGTGGGACGTGCCGGGCGGGTGGGGTGGGGGGGAGGAAGAGCCTCGACAGGGTAGGCGAGGGGGGGTAGAGGGAGGGCGGGAGGGGGAGGGGGGGGGATGGGGGGGGGGGGGGGGGGGAGGGGGTCGGGCGAATAAAAAAAGAAAAAAAAAAAGGGAAGGATGAAAAAAAAAAAACAAAAAAAAAAAGGAAAAAAGGGGGGCGGGGGGAGAGAAGGGCTGCGGGGGAAAGGGTGGAAAAAAAAAGAGGCAGGGGGGGAGGGAGGAAGGGAGGTGAGGGGGGGGGACCGATTAATATAAGGACAACAGGAGAGAGAAACAGAAAAAAAAAAGAAAAAAAAAAAAAATATAAAAAGAAAAAATAAAAAAAAAAAAAAAGAAAAAGAAAATAAAAAAAAAAATAAAAAGAAAAAAAGAAAAAAAAAAAAAAAAAAAGAAAGATAAAAAGAGAAAAAAAACAAAGAAAAGAAAAAAAAAAAGAAAGAAAAAAAAGAAAAAAAAAAAAAAGAAAAAAGACAAAAAAAAAGAAAAAATAGAAAAAAAAAAAGAAAAAAAAAAAAAAAAAGAAGAAAAAAAGAAAAAAAGAAAAACAAAAAAAAAAAGAAAAATGAAAGATCGACGCAAGATGCAGTAGTCGTGGAAAACGGTGAACTTGCCTAATCAACGACCAGGCGACAACGGCATGTCGTGCAGGGGAGGAAGGCTGACGTCGAACGGAGCTTATAGGAAGAGGGACAGGCCAACTGGAAGACGTACGTGGATTAAGTTCGGTGAATGAGGGAGAGATAATTGAAGCGACGTTATAATAAGAAAAAACGTGACATGGATTGATCTTTGTTATAACAGAGAGAACGACAGTTGGAAGAGATTTTCGAGAGGGAGACACGGAAAAAAAAATAGCATTATATATTTAAAAAAAAGTTAAAGAAACAGGTAGTTGCAAACGATATGGCCAGGCTTGTGAGAAAAAAGAGGCCACGGGCAAAAAAGGACCCCCGTTCCCGGGAGAAGAGTTACCCCGCGAGTGAGCGGACTCAGATGGACATGGATAAGCCATGATGTTCGAGCAAGGTTAAGTATGTGATGTGTAACTATATAACATGGATTTTAGAGACTACATGTTTAAAACTGAAGTAGGAGAAGAAATTGGGAGAGAGGGCGAGGAGAAATGAGAATTCAGGAGATCCGAACAGGAGATGAGAGTATGTCGAGCTATTACGGGGTGCGTTGACATAAAGGGAAATGTGCAGAGAGAAAATGAGAGATAAGCTAAATCTGGTTAGGACAATGGGTTGTAGTATAATTAAGTGGTTTTGAGGCAAGGGCATTTTTGGTATAATATTGTTAACATAAGGTATAGAGGGTGAAAGCATCGGGGGGGATCCATTTTTTTTTTGTTAAGTACTAATGTTGTCATAATCGTGCGTAGCAAATGTGCGTGTGTCTGCAGAGTTAATCAATACGATGTTGTGTTATAATTTCTAGGTATTCCAGAAGACCTACAAGACGCATTCTGCAAGAGCCAATATGCTTGAGGAATGAACCGAGACAGCAAGATGATGATACACTTAGACGCAAGGACGCATGAGGCAAAAAGAAAGACGAGAGAGAGGAGCCCAGAGACTTTGACCGAGCGAGAGTCCGGAACTTGAGGAGTGAAAGGAGAAGCAACTGGCACCTATGGATTGTAGAACCAGACTAATCGTCTAGCGGTGAGAAATCTGATTTGAAGCGGGCGGTTAGAGAGGACAGAGGGAATAACCGCATGCGCGCGCTCTGTTACATTATATCTTGCAGGCTTGGACAACCCCTTGCTCCCACCATGCAGTGTGCAACTATACGTGCGGATTGGGTTGTGGGGCGGGGCTTCCTGCTTTCTTTACTTCGACTCTATTCCAAGGTGTGTGTTGCTGATCCTGCTTTTTTTTTACAGGACCTGTTTTGAGCATGTTAACCATGATTTTTTATCGACGCTCCTGGAATAAATAGCAGGGAAGTGTTCATGTCGAAGCACTGTATTTCCCCAGAGGCTTTTTGGTTCATAAGGAACTTGTGTTTTCCCGTCTATCTACACATCACACAGAGCAAAGATGAAAGTTACTAATGATGACACTGTCTTCTACACTAGTCCTTCTATCTATTTTTTTCTTTTTATCCTTTTTTCCCGCTTTTCCCCCTCTCCCTCCTCCCATTCCTCCCTCTCTCCCTCTCCCCTCCCCTTTCTCTTTCCCGCCCAGACAGACCTTGGAGGGGAAGAAGAGGAGAGAAGAGGGGGGCTGGAAGAAAAAAAAAAAAAAGAAACCGGCCTAGGTGCGAGCTGGACTGAGCCGGAGACGAGCCGGCGAGCAAGAAAGAAAAAAAGAAAACAAAAAAAAGAGTAAAAAAATAAAAAAGAAAGTTGAGACAAGAAAAACAAGGAAAAAAAAAAGAAAAAGAAAGAAAAAGTAAGAAAAAAAGAATGCACGCCGAGGACGAGAAGCTTCTCCCTACCTCCCGCTCCTTTAAGCTACTCCCCCCGGGGGCGCCGCAAGCTCCACCCGTCTAATCACGTCACGCACTCCTCGCGGTCTCTCCTCGTTTCCACCCGATCCACTGGCCCCCCCTCTTGGCCACCGTGCGCGCCCACACACCCGTCTCCGCCCCACTCTTCCTCAGCCGTGTCTTCCCTCTTCTCTCTTCCTCCTCCCCTCCCATTCCAGACTGCTCATGCGCTAGCCCCACCCCGTTCGCTCTCACGGTCCCCCTCCACCGCCCACAGCCAGAACGACGCTGCCGCCGCTCCACCCCATCTCCGCACAGCACCATCGCTGTCACCACCTCAGCCCACGAAGAAACACACTGCCCGCCCTATCCTCGCTGTCACACCGATCGGGGACAATACAACGAGTCAAGAGGGCAGAGTAGAACCAGCTACTATTATATTCTTCTACTGATAAAGAGGGGCTATCTCAACAAAACACAAAGACTCCGACACCACCGCCTCCAATCTCAACCAGTGGCGCGGGCCCGTGTGCCCACGCACACGACGGATGTCAACAACCTCCACTGTGGTAAAACCTGGACGTCCAGCAAGGTCCGACACTGGCACAGGAAACCTGTCGGTGAAAGGCTTCCAATACACGGAATAAAGCCCTCGTCGAAGGCGCTTTGCATCAACCACCTATGTCCCCCCCTAGAGCCGCTTGCGCCAACAGCCGCCCAACCGTGATTGGTGCAACGCAGCCCTCTCAGTGACAACTCAGTCCCAAGAAACGCTAGATAAGCTGTGGTTCCCTTCCCATCTCCTTCTATCTCAGCGCCCTTCCCTTTCCTCCCCCCCCCCCCCTCACCCCTTCTACCCTCCCCTCTCACCCTCTTCTCTCCTCCCTCCTCCTCCTCCCTCTCCCCCCCCCCCCTCCCCCTCTCTCTCCCCTCCCTCCCTCACCCCTTCTCCCTCCCCTCCTCTCCCCCCTCCCCCCCACCCCCTCTCCTCCCTCCCCTCCTCACCCCTTTCTCCCTCCCCTCTCCTCCTCCCTCTCCTCCCCCCCCCTCCCCCTCTCCTCCCCTCCCCTCCTCACCGCTTTCTCCCTCCCCTCCTCCCC
>CM042874.1:986757-1026757 GCA_023658055.1 Thaleichthys pacificus | reverse complement strand
TCTGTTGGAAAGTCTTAACTGGAGCGACTCTGAACAGAGCAGCGCACCATGCCGATAGGTCGCCATGCCGATGTCGCAATAGTCAGAGGCAGTGGGGGTCACGGTTATGCATGACCTTTAACCTCTGAACTCAAAGATAATAACGCACTTCACATCCATAAAAATAAATTGAAGGTATGATTTACAGCCTATCTTTTGGGATATTTCACCCAGCAGAATCTCCTTGCTAGAGTATTCAACCCCTCAGTAGTCATTATTTGCCTTCCCGGCGGGAAAAAAATAAAACTGCATCGATGACAAGGCTCCCTGTGATTGGAGGATGACGCAGTATTTGGGACAGAGGACAGCCAGGTATCGATACGAGCTATAAATGAAACCCATCGATACTGCTAAACATGGTGCAGGAAGCCAGAGGAGATGGGCTTCCTATCAAGGTCTCCAGGGCTGATCTGGAGCTGGCTGTCCGGAGGAGAATCGAAGCAGTTCGAAGTCTAGTCCTCCCTGTCTACGGTCCTCCCTGAATTGAAGAGCCAAATTAGATTTTTATTCGGAGAGGAGAAGCGGATACTCTGAATCTTTTTTAACGGACAAATGACTGTCATCATCTTCTCCTCTATGGAATACACAGAGCCTGCACAGACAGACGCCTTGAGAACAAATCTGATTCTAGAGGTTTCTCTCTCCTCTCTGCATCTCTCGTTCTGTCTCTATTCCTCCCTGGCTGTAGCAGTACCCAGGAGAGAGAGGGATGGAGAGAGAGAGAGAGGGATGGAGAGAGAGAGAGAGAGAGGGATGGAGAGAGAGAGAGGGATGGAGAGAGAGAGAGGGATGGAGGGATGCAGTGGAAGAATGGAGGGATGCACACTTCAATTTAGAAGGCATGAATAAACAATGGAGTTTCCATGTGCTGGATAAATTTCCCTTGGCGACATGCACACACACACACACAGACACAGACACACACACACACACACATAGACATAGGCTACTTCAACAGCACACACACTCACTTAGACTCTACGTTGTGATGCAAGCTTTTACTTAGACATATTAACCCTGACACAGGAAGTAGAAGACTCTTATGAGCTTTCATGTTCTGTGTTTCAAGCATACAGTAAAGCAGTCTGGCATTCACATGCAGCTGATGAAAGCAACTGCAGTACAGTACTAATGGTATATCCTGTCTCTGCCTGTCTGTCTCTCTGCCTGTCTCTCTCTGCCAGTCTGTCTCTCTGCCTGTCTCCCTCTCTGCCTGTCTGTCTTCTGCCTGTCTGTTTCTCTGCCTGTCTGTCTCTCTGCCTGTCTGTCTCTCTGCCTGTCTCTCTCTGCCTGTCTGTCTCTCTGCCTGTCTCCCTCTCTGCCAGTCTGTCTCTCTGCCTGTCTCCCTCTCTGCCTGTCTGTCTTCTGCCTGTCTGTTTCTCTGCCTGTCTGTCTCTCTGCCTGTCTGTCTCTCTGCCTGTCTCTCTCTGCCTGTCTGTCTCTCTGCCTGTCTCTCTCTGCCTGTCTGTCTCTCTGCCTGTCTCCCTCTCTGCCTGTCTGTCTCTCTGCCTGTCTCCCTCTCTGCCTGTCTGTCTTCTGCCTGTCTGTTTCTCTGCCTGTCTGTCTCTCTGCCTGTCTGTCTCTCTGCCTGTCTCTCTCTGCCTGTCTGTCTCTCTGCCTGTCTCCCTCTCTGCCTGTCTGTCTCTCTGCCTGTCTCCCTCTCTGCCTGTCTCCCTCTCTGCCTGTCTCTCTCTCAGAGCCTGGGGTCTCGACAGACAATGTACAGGGCTTTGTTTGTTTGCATGCTTTTGTTTATGTGGAAGAAAGGTGTTAAATCGATGTGTACATTCTGTAACTGCCAAACTCACGTACACCTGTTTGCATATATGTGGGGTTATTTTGCTTGCTTGTGTGTGTGTGTGTGTGTGTGTGCCTGTGTGTGTGTGTGTGTGTGTATCCTCTCGGTCCCCCAGCACTTTAATTCAGCCAAGCTAAGATAATGAGAATGTTATCTGCAGTTCCACTGAGGAGAAAGCCACTGATTGAATGGGAACACAGTGTAACGATGAGACGAGAGATAGCAGAGTGGATAGGTTACACACACACACAGGACAGACACACAGGACAGACACACACAGGACAGACACACAGGACAAACACACACACACAGGACACACACACAGGACACACACAGGACAGACACACAGGACAGACACACAGCACAAACACACACAGGACAGACACATGGGACACACACACACAGGACAGACACATGGGACACACACACACAGGACAGACACACAGGACAGACACACACAGGACAGACACATGGGACACACACACACAGGACAGACACATGGGACACACACACACAGGACAGACACACAGCACAAACACACACAGGACAGACACATGGGACACACACACAGGACAGACACACAGCACAAACACACACAGGACACATGGGACACACACACACAGGACAGACACATGGAACACACACACAGGACAGACACCCACATACACACACATGCAGACATGCAAGTGACACACGTACGCTCACACACACGTCATTTTGCCTATTTTTATTAACTTCACAATGAATCGTATTACTCCAAATGATCTCCTTCATCACTAGCAGCACACACAGTAAGGATGATGTCAGATCCAGTTTTGGCCTCAATAGGTCTCGTCTCACAGGTACTAATTAATCACATTTTATTAATTTGTATCCCCCTCAACGGAATGAAAGATAGACTTAATCAAAATCAGGTGAAAGAGAGCCTGCTTTAAAGACAAAGCGTGTCTGCTACCGTGTACGGTGAACATACGGTCTATCACAAATCACGTCTTAAGTCAAGTAGAAAAGCAACAAGAGGTCTTTCTTCATGGAAATAGCTCTGCTACAACCGTACATGTTCCGTTTATCTACAAACCTCACATTCCCCTCTGTCTTACTAAAAAATATAGCAGTCTGGACATAAGAGGGGAGTGTTCTAGAAATAACACAGCGGTACAGGCATCGCTGAGGGGGCGAGAACCTGTGGAGGGCGGTTATATCTACAACCTAGGGCGGCCTCTCTCAATCCTGGTCCTGGAAGACACCCCACGCCCAGCATGTTTGAGAAGTTTCACTCTACCCACACACCAGGTGTGTTTGAGGAGGGAATGTGTCTAACAGGTGCAGGGCGCGGTGTCCCGACGACCGGGGTTGAGAGAGTCTGGTCTACGGCAAGCAAGCCAAGATCCAAACGGAAAACTTTACAAACGGAAGACCGGAAAAAAATGCTGGTATGCCATTTTAGAAACATAGTCGTCGGCATGGATTTAACCAATAATTTGCTTAAACCCCAGTCAGAAAGGATACAAAAATAAATCAGATTAAACTTGGGAGACGGCAGGTTGTCAAGGGTAGAAGCCCAATGAATACACTATTTGATATTCAGTAATGTTAGATGCACATATAGCCACAATGCCAACACAATTAGGCCACACACGACCAAGTATGCATGCAATGAGTGGCCTGCCGTTACAATTACCTAGCAGACACGGTTGTCTGCAACACAAAAGACGCCATACACAACGCCATTTTGAAAAAAGCCAGCCAGCATCTCTGACAGACAAGTCTGTAATCACAAGTGTGTGTGATTATAACAACTATAGAACAAGAATATAACAACTTACCATTGATGTTTTCGTCCAGCGGCTGTGAGTTTAAATCCAACTTCCTGTATAGTGACCACAGCTAGCTGCAGTGAGCTAGCGGCGTGCTCGACGATAATTAGCTTTTTTGTTCTAACATTTGAACTTGCTGGGCTAGTGGTGGAGCAGGGGCGATTCTAGGATCAGACCTTTAGGGGTGCTCAGCCCCCAATGAGAATGTGACATGAATATAGTGCCTTGCAAAAGTGTTAAACCCCTTTGCTAATAAATCCCTAATTTCACTGGATAACAATTAATACATGTATTATTATGCAAAATATTGAATGAATGAAAAAACTAAGGATGTCCCTTCATGAACTACCAGCATCAAATGATAATAAACAATAATAATTTAAAAAAAACATTTTTATTATTATTTTTAGGGGTGCTGAGATGAAATTTAGGAGTGCTTGAGCACCCATAAAAAGGGTCTAAAATTGCCACAGTGGTGGAGCTAGCTCATACAGCTGTTCAAAGTCACAAGGCCACAAGATTCGACATCTGCTGCTTACACCACTGCGGTAGTCTAGTACTTTTTCTTCATTTGGCCCAAACAGAATATTGATAGCTAGCTTATCACACTAGCCTACTACACACAAGCAGGCACTCAACACGTACGCATATCTGCACTTCAGAGGACAAGTTCTATCACATGATGCAATGACACACATGTACACGCAGACTGACTGAATGACATTGATTTTTTTTGTACACTTTTATTTTTACGAAAAACAGCAAGGAAACAGTGATACTGCAGCAAACATGTGGCCGACTTAGACTGAGTCAGACTTTGTATTAGTGTTTTGCCGCAATCAAGACACACAAACTTTATTCGGAATATTCAACTAAATAACAAAAAATGCATATTCAGTCAGTCAGGCAGATTGGGCCCGCAGTGAGCTTCTTTGTACCCGTAGGCCAGGGGCAGTTGCCCCCTCTGCACGCCTGCTTGCTCCTGTAGTTATAATAGATGAAACGGTAGCTGAAAAGCTGGGTCCCATTTGAATAGTCTCTCCTGCATCTATATCTCAAACCTGTCTCTCCTGCTTAGACATCCTCAAAGAAAGGAAATTAACACACTCCCAAACTGAGCAACGTTAATTTATGTTGAAGTGCATCGTAATCAGGCAGTGTGGTGTGAACAGGAGGAGCAATACCAGGTCAAGAAGCACCTCTTCTCAGCTCGAGGAGAGAAGCTGGAGCCTCTCACCAGCGAGGACCCCATCTGTGTCAGGGCTGCCTCTTTCACGCCTGTTTGGAAATTAGTCTCTCATAATAAACTGGAGGGGAAAAAATGGATGAAACAAAACACCCTAAAAACTAAGTGAAGCATCCCAGCTGACTGGTAGGAGCGTCTGCTCTGCATTTCTTTGTTTTGTTTTGTATTACGACGGCAGCTTTTAACCCCACGGGGAGCCCAGCAATCATCCCCTCGGCTGCGATACATCATTAACGACTGACTTCACATCGCAAATGAATCCGCCTCGTAGTCATCATCAGCGAGACTAAATAACCCCCTTTAATTTGGGTTTTACCATCAATGGATTAAAGAAAAAAAGTAGGGGAAAATTTAAAGTAGGGGAGATTTCGAAACAATTGTATAGGATCTCACCAGAAGACATATCGACAGGTCGTGCTAATGGGAAACAAATGAAGCGAATGCCCTCCTGAGGACAGAACGATACAACGAGAAACCGATGCGGGGTGGTCCGTGGGTGGGGGTGGTACGGGTGGTGGGAAGATAAATTCATCCTGCTTCTTTGACCAACACCAGCAGCATATGTTTTAAACTATAAGCTATGAACGACTGACATCAAGAACACAAGGTTCCGAGGCCACGAAGATGCAAAATATTGATTGCTTCAAAACCAATTGAGGTGTAATATATCTGAGGTATCTATTGGCTACGGATGGGAGGAGACTTTAAATGAAGGGGGAACTTGTCAGCCATATTTAATGTCCCGTTTCTAACTGGTTCACTCCGACACTCCTGAGAGACATGTCAACAAAGATCAATCACCCAAATTGATGCAGACTACGAGCTACGAGCTGCCACGCATGCTTGCAGCCACCTTCAAAAAAAAGTCTGCCCTCATGTATAAGGGATAAGGGTACTTAAAACGTTTTCAGTGTTAGTCAAACTACTGTGTATGTGTACACTAGCTTGTCATTATAGCTCAAATCTACTGTTATCTATCTATGCCGTGACATATTTAGCGTATGTTGTACTTGGGACTAAAGCAGGCACCATTGGGGTTATCCATGCGTAAAACAAGGAAGTCTTACACGGCAGCACTGATGGCATTTCTATCCCATGACGGAATTTAAGATTTACCAAGACAAACTTCCTTTACAACCACAGGGGAAAATGTTAACTGAAAGCAACTCTGCCTCACATGCTAAATCCATCTCCTCTGAGAATATCTCAATTTACTTGTATTTTCTACCTTGATTCAAGTCTTCCATGTAGCCTATTGACATTCACAAAGTTCAATTTAGAGCCCCAGTTCCCCACGCTGAGGGAATTTTCTACATCCTTAGATGTAGGCTACACTGGTTGATATTGCTTGGAAAGGTATAGATATTGATCAATTTTGCTTTGTTTTTTCCTCAATCAAAGCCCTCCGGTACAGAGAGGTAGCAGTGAATGTGTCATTCTTGAAGCTGTGGTGTATTTTCTGTAGGCGTATGATGTAGAAGTTGGGGCCTGATTTGAAAACCATGTTTGTGTTCATCAGTCTCCCTCAAGCCAATTCCTCTCCTTTTACCTCGTCGACCATCTCTGTCTCTCTCACCCACCTCCCTCACTCTTACCTCATTCCTCTCCCGCCTTGCCTCCCTTGGTCACACTCTCCATCACCCCCATCTCTTTCTGTATCTCTCCCTTTCACTCCCTCTCTGTCTGACTCTCTTTCTCTCACCCCCATCTCTCTCCCTCTCTGTCTGGCTCCCTCACCCCCTTCATCAAACACATCTCTCCCTCCCTCTCCATCACCCCCATATCTTTCTCTCTCTCCTTCTCCTCTTTCTCTGTCTCCCCCCCCTCGCCGCCATCTCTCTCTGTTTCAATCTCTCAGTCTCCCATAGCAGCCCGCGCTGCAAACCTCTTCCCCGCGTGAGGACAATGGCGGGAGGAGTGGCACATTAACTAGGCAATCAGGAAGCTGCCGCAGCTGAAAGAGCACAACCGCTGGGATTTAACAGAGCCACAATAGCCCGCCGTATCTCCACCGCCAGCACAAAGATTGGGAAGCATGCTACACGAGGAACTTGTGTCTCTTTTTCACAGGGAAAATGTTTCCTTTTTTATGATCTATTTATTATTCCTTTCATTACGTTTCACTTTTTAGAAGTGGAATTTCATTGGGCAAGAAAAGAGACTCGATTACAATACAGTTGCCCCAGTTTGGTTTAGACAAAATACTAACGCAGTTGCAGACTGTTTTCCACTAGTCTTGAACCCATTCCAACCATTATCCTACATTTAACACGTCAGGACCGTTCTAATTGGTAGTGTTAGTTTGAGATTCTGCAGCTCTCTTATATCCTGGAGGTAACGAGGTTAACGTTTCAGGAACGTAGGACCTTAATCTCCAGGTTCAAGTTTCATAATAAGGTGACTGGTCTGATCCGAGATATCATGGTAGATATAGGGTTTTTATGGAAGATTTTTCAACTGATAATCAAATTATATTTCTAGGCTACTCATCATTTCCACAATTGAATAACTAATGTCATGAACTGATGAACAGTCTTAGTGTACATTTATTCACATTAAAATGCTACTTTATTAGATATGTAGATTGGTAATTACTAGAAAATTACTAATCACTTACTGATACGGTTAATGAAGCCTTCCAAATCGGCCCGCGTTAAGTTATCAGGACATAGCTACACGCATTCCACATTATCGAGCATTATTAAATGTGTTAAATCGCACTCAAATAACAATGGAAGCATTAATTCAGTGTCGGTTTCATTGTTGCGTAGGACAGTTTTCTTTTTCACTTGAAGATTTGCGTAATGAGCTCGAGGGCTCAAATCTTCTCTTAGGCTAATGAGTGAGGAACGTGCCTTGTTCGGAGATCCTGTAATTTAAGTGACGGATTGACATTTCTGGTGCAACCGTGAACTTGATATGGATTTGAGTTAAGCCTAGGCCTGTCTTAAATCAAGGCCTCATGTAGGTATTTATTTCTGTATGACGTGCAAGATACTTCCTAGTTTTTGCTGTAGACTATTCACTAACAAAATGGTTCAGTTTGACCGGTGTCCACCCATCACCTTCAATATAAGAGGATAGTGCTTGTTTGTTTGAGTATTCGTGACGTTGGAACAATACTAATAACGGGGCTATTAGCCGGTCGTCTTCATGATGGCGTGCACTAGCACTTGCCTCATCTTCTTGACAGTGTTTGGGCCCGGTAAAGACTCCGGGTGCCAGTTTATGAGAAGTGGGTCGATTCAAATGGCTCGCGCCTGCAATCGCAGATGCCACAAGCCTGGGCCAGACAGGCAGACAGCCTCGCTCCTCTCTTCCACGCGCCACAAAATGATCTGCCACTCCGAACACGAATTTGCGCTACAGGGCGTCAGTTGGCGTCAGTTAGTATTCATTTATCAGCAGAAGGCTCATCCAGAATATTGTCTTCCCTTCTGGCGAATTAAAGTCAGACAAAACTGGAAAACAAATAGAGAGAAGGGCGGGATAGACGATGAGAGAGAGAGGTTAACAGATGTAAAGACAAAGAGATCAGGAGATTTAAAAAACGAAGATGTAGGCTATTGATGCCGATGAGAGAAATAGATGTATGGACTGAGCGATAGCGGGATAACGGCTGTGTAGAACAGAGGGATGGAGACAGACGGGCGGACGAGGAGAGAGAAAGAAAAGCGATAGGGTAGAAAACAGATTTGATTCGCTTCCATCTTCGCCTCAATCTCTTCAATCAAAATAGCAGCTACACACTGACAGAGGAATGATCCCAAATAAAGAACTTATACAACCATCACTTATGTGGAATCAGAGAGCAGGCCGTTGAAAGGCTCTAGCCAATCTCTTCCTCTCCATCCCTTTCTATTTCACATTTTTCTCCCTCTCATTCATCCCTCTTTTCTCACCCTCCACCATCCCCTCCCCTGTCTCACTCCACCTCCTCTCTTTCTCCCTCCATTCTGTCTTCAACACCCTCTCCACCCCTTCCTGGCCCCGGCCATCTCATCTGTCCAGCAGGCGGTGGCCATTACCCTAAGCACATCTCGCAGAGGTGATCTAGATTAAGGGGAATGAATAAGGCTTTGGAGTGCAAACGCCCCCCCCCACCTCACTATAAATCACCTCTAAAACCCCAGCTGCAGCTTTCCCCTCACTCCTCCCTCTCCCTCTCTCTCTCTCTCGCTCTCTCTCCCTCTCTCTCTCGCTCCTCTCCCTCTCTCTCCTCTCTCTCGCTCTCTCTCTCTCCCTCTCTCTCTCTCTCGCTCTCTCTCTCTCTCTCTCTCTCTCTCTCTCTCTCTCTCTCTCTCCCTCCCTTCCTCCCTCTGTGGCACTCCTCTCCCCATCTGCCCCCCTGCCAGCTCTCTCTCTCTTTCTCTCTCTGTCTGTCTGTCTCTCTCTCTCTGTGTCTCTGTCTCTCTCTCTCTCTCTCTGTGTCTCAGCCATTGTCTCCCTCTAGCTGTTCCTTATCAGCTCTGTTATTCTCTCCTTAATCCTATCTCTCTTTTCCCATCTCTCTCTCTCCCACTGTCTTGCTCTCTCTCTTTCTCTCTCACTGTCTTGCTCTCTCTCTTTCTCTCTCACTGTCTTGCTCTCCCTCCCATCTCTCTCTCCTTTCCCCATTGCTCTTTCTCTCTCACTGTCTTGCTCTCTCTCTCTCTCTCTCTCTCTCTCTCTCTCTCTCTCTCTCTCTCGCTCTCTCTCGCTCTCGCTCTCTCTCTCTGTCTCTCTCACTCTCTCTCTCTCTCTCTCTCTCTCTCTCTCTCTCTCTCTCTCTCTCTCTCTCTCTCTCTCCTCTCTCTCCCCCCATCTCTCTTTCTCCCTCTCTCCCTCTTATCCATTGCCCCAATTTCTTATTTTGTCTCACTCCTCTAATCTTCTTACCATACCTCCCTGCCTTTCTCTGTCTTGTATTCCTCTCCCTCCCTCCTCCTCCAGTGGACTGTGAGAAAGAGACAAAAGACCCCATTTGGGCTGTAAAATCAATGGCACTTTGGCTGGGAGTGATAAGGTGGCTTGGTGAATGGTTAAACACCTTGGTACCACACACTCTCATCCACTGGCCTTGAGAAAAGAGAGAAGGATGGAGAGAGAGAGAGAGAGAGACTGATGAACAATACATGGAAGGAAGATAAAGTATAGGAGCATAGAGATGCCAACATTCCATCATCCTTCAGCAGAACAAACAGTCAAATTGAAGCATGTACACTTGAAAAATAGACCCTGGTTAAATGACAGCCAGCAGCTCTTGTCAAATCAAGATATGTTCAAAATATGTTATTTTGTTGTCTAGAATCCCAAGAAAACCCACATTAATGAGTTCTGACAAAACTACAGTATGATGGGTATTAAAACATGATTGATTGTTAGTTGCGATACTCATGTAGATAGAAACTGGCACAATATAATAGCTAGTTGGAGAACAGGTCTCCACATGTCTGACAAGTGCTGTGTGATTTTGTATTTAAATCCGAATAATCATAAGTTTCACTTTGAAATAGAGTAGGATTTGTGGTTAATCTTTTCAGACTAAAGTTTTATTTTTTGGTGATAATAGAATTCGAGTGCTTCTTCCTCCCACACACACACACACACGCACACACACGCACACACACACACACACTTGTACACCCACACAGAACAAACAACAGATTATAATTTTTAAGTTGGTATAATAAGATACAAGTAGACTCCTGTATTTTTTCCAGGACAAATTCAGGCATTGCACTGGTTGTCAGGGACGTGCACAGGTACGGGCCATTGTTGCCCGGGCAACAGCCCGTTTGCCCTGATTGGCTGATCTGCCCCTCTGGAGAAAGAGCCTAAATAAACGTTTTTTTGTTTTGTTTTTGTGGCTGCATCAATACGATAAGCCCATCATTAGTAAAGTTAAATCAAATTAAATTGCGATATCATCCAGTTCTGTGTTAATTTATTTTGCCACCATAACATCAGCGTTGCCCTCTGCCCCAAGTCACATGACATTGTCACATGACATTGTTGAGTGAAAGGGAGGGAAAACACTTCCACTTTCACGTGACTTTTTGAAGTCATGGAGATAATGTTGATCACTTTTTTTTTAAGCTTTTTTCATGTTAGAGCAATAGCCCCTCTGTGTGCATGTCTGTGCACGTCCCTGCTGGTTGTAGTAGTCTGAATGAGTACGAGAGAGGGGGAGAGAAATGGGGGAGAGAGAGGGGGAGAGAGAGACGGGAGAGAGAAGGGGAGAGAGAGGTGGAGAGAAAATTGTGAGATGGATGGATGAGGCATACTAATAAATGTAAACAGAAAGACAGAGGGTGAGAGCAAGAGTCCATAACCCTGATGGTTGTGTGTGTTTGAGCACATAATGTGTGTTCCTAATGGCTGAATATGTGAGCATACCTTAACCCCACTCTGTCTGTGTGTGTGTGTGTGTGTGTGTTAGTGTGTAAAAAGACACAGTCTTCTCCATCTGGGAGTCTGTCATCAATATCAGCCAGGCAGACAGAGCTAATTGCAATGTGCCAAGGATAATGAATGCAAGGGCCCCACAACATGTAAAGAGATGTGACAACTGCTTAACCAGACCGAATGGACAGTGCCTCAGCCTGGGGAGTAATAGAGATGTGTTATAATTGCGTTCCAGCTTTGTAATGACGTGCCACGTTATACAGCTCCAAGATGGATGCCCCTGGTGTCAGGGCCACGGGTACCCTTCACCAACTGCCATTTCTCCCTCAGCCCTCATTTAGACAGCGCCCCCTTCTGTTGGGAATGCATCCCTGCAGCTGATGGGTCTGGCTGGCTTCCAGAAGGTCACATTACATTTACATTTAGTCATTTAGCAGACGCTCTTATCCAGAGCGACTTACAGTACGTACAGGGACATTCCCCCCCAAGGCAAGTAGGGTGAAGTGCCTTGCCCAAGGACACAACGTCATTTGGCACGGCCGGGGAATCGAACTGGCAACCTTCAGATTACTAGCCCGACTCCCTCACCGCTCAGCCACCTGACTCCCTCACATGTTCCGTGATGCCGTCACAGCGTCCTTAACGTGTCTGTGACTCCAGCACATGGAGACAGGGACGTGGGTAGGTCAGATCTTGTATTCCCTCCGCAATCGCCTCTTTGCCTCTTGCAATGCCACCCTGGGGCATTGCCTGGCTTGGAAGCAGCCAGCCAATCAGAGCAGGTCTTCTAGTGCTACGGCCCTATCCGCTGCCTTGTTCTTATCGAGTGAAAGGTTCTTGGCACCTCACCTCTATTACAGGGAAACATAACAACACAATGAAGGGTCTCAACCAATCCCCTCTCTCCAAATTCAAACAGGCTGTGCAGCCCAATCATCCCATCGCCGAATGACTGTCTTTGTGTTCAACTGCCAATCAGTGGAAGCTTAAGACGCCCTCATCTGTATTGGTGCGGAGGGGTGTTTTGCTGCATTAAGCTCCCAGTAAGTTCATTAAAGGGGAGTGAAATGAGGCCGGCGGTGGGGGAAGATAGGCTTTCTTGATCAATGAATGTTCCGCACCACTACCCAGGAGGAGGGAGATAAAGTTGAGAGAGGAAAGAGCAGGGTGGAAGTGGAGTTTAAACCGATAGAGAGCGGTTGGTTGTCGAAGTGTCGCAGAGGCCGATCCACACAGCAGCTACTGCAACTCTAATCGAACTCCAAAAAAGAAATGCTAACCTGCTGAATCTGCTCTCCACCCTGCTGCTAATCTGAGGCTGTTTGGATAACAGCAGAATTAGTGGTTCACTGCTGTGAAAGAGGTCGGTTTAGAAGGGGACCACAGCCACACGTGAACGTTCCATTAGGAGTCACATGACCATGTCTGCTCAGGTGAACTGGCTCAGTCCATCGCCACAGATGGGTATCGATTCAGGGGTTGGGATGGCGACAGCATGGTCCACTGGGGAACAGTCCTGACATTTGATCACGACCGTAACACAAACAACAACATATTGTGTCCCGCTCCCGACCTCTCCATCATCCCGGAGCCTGGTGACAGACACAGCGATGATGCGTGGAGAGTAACTTCATTCGCTCGGCGGAGAGAATAGCACCTGTCTTGTGTGCTCTCCTGAGGCGCCGGTTCATCCCGCTCCCGGAATTAGAACACCTCAGAGAGGAACAGGGGGGGTGGGGGAGGGGGAGTGGGGTGGGGAAGGGGAGGGGGGTTGGGGCACCGCCAGATTGAAACGTGTTCGCCGTAGAGAGAGAGAGAGATGGAGAGAGATGGGAGAAAGAAAAAAGATGGAGAGAGTGAAATTGAGAGAGATGGGGAGAGAGAGAGAAAAATTGAGGGAGAGAGAGAGAGAGCGAGAGAGAGCGAGAGAGAGATAGATGGGGCGAGAGAGTGAACAAGCGCCATCCATATTCCGCACACCTGATTTGTGGCGGAAAATCTCCCAAACAGATGCCGGCATATCATTTAAATGCATTTGGGTGCTGACTGGCACGGCCGGCAGCCTGGCACTTGTTGCTCGCTGCGTTCAGCTCTCCCTCCTGATCACCACGCTGTCTTCCTGCATCCTGTCAGCCTGCTCCTCTCCTCAATCTGTTGGGTTTTAGTGAGAACGTTTTGTTTGTTCGTTTCCTACGTCTCTGGTGAAGTGCTTGAGGAGGCAGTTCCTGAGATGTGGATGTAAATGTGTTCCCTGAGAGTTTTCCATGTTCGCTTTGAGGTCAATTTCTTCAGTGGAGATATGTCAGAATAAAATAATGAAAGCGAATAGGATTATTAATGTTATTTTTTTATGTAAACACTTTATATGTAGTAAACATGCGTTGGGGTTAAGTTGAGTCAATACTGACTACTCCACTCAATATGAAACGCATGTTTGTTCTGTCATCAAACTACCAAGCATTGTATTCAAGGAAGACTCGATCAGCTAAACAAAACATCTGGCATTATTGAATTCCCAGTTGCATATCTTGACCCAGTAAAAGGAACTGAATAAATCATGGTCCATTAAATGTCATTACGGCTGTTAGCGAAATCTAATTCTACTAAAGTTCAGCAGCCGTTTGCAAATGAAATGTAATTTCTCAGAATGCAAATTAAGTCCAATGTTTATCTGGATGTGCACAGGGGCACAACATCAGAACCCCCCCCCCCCCCCCAAAAGCATGTCCATGATAAAAGGGAATACTACTTTTCAGTTTTCTTTACAAGTCTTGGAGGCTACGACACAGGGGAATTGCCAAGCGTCAAAGCTTTAGAAAACTGATGGTTTCATTTTAGAAGACGACGAGAAGGAGAAATGTAATTATAAGAGAAGAGATGTGTGGGAGGTTTTCTGCTTTTATAACGATCCCTTTAAGGCATACTAAACTTTTTCAGCTATCATTGCGAAACTCCGGAGTCGTACTATGAAGAAGTAGATCCCCTCCCTGCCCCTGGAGGGAGAGAGAGTCCTCTGACCATAAAATAGTCCCACATGCCCAGACGGTTTAATAGACTTATCTGACTTCAGTTCTTGTCCTCAGAGAATTACTTATCGCCTCGGTAACGCACAGATTTGTTTCCCAAAGTCGACATTAACAGCTTCTATAAAAGAAAATGGCGGATTTTATGTGGAAACCGTCTTTTTTATTTATTTATATTTGGTGATAGGCATGTTAAAATTCTCCCATGAGAGCGATATCAGAGCCTGTAGATATCGCGGCCGCTTCTTTCTCGTTTCCGATCTCCAACAACCGCTCCTCTCCTGCTGACATGTCCAACGTCAACAAGCACGCAGTCAATAATCAAAGAATAGATTGATGCTTCAACCTCATATAATGTTGTTTAGCCACAGAATGTGTCTAATCGATACTCCTCCCTCAGCTGACAAAAGCCGAAGCCTCTCAGTGTGTCGGTGGAAGCGACCAAGGCCGTCGCAGGATCCTCTCTGTGAATAAAGAGATCCCGAGTGTCCCACACACACAGTGTGTGTGTGTGTGTGGGTGTGTGTGTGTGTAAAAAGAATGAGAGTATATATAAGAGGTAATATATAAGATTATATAATGCCTCTCTTTACCATTCTCTTAAGAGTATATATGACCTCTTATGTTACCTTAGATATGAGAAGAAGTCAATAACAATGTACAGGGAAGAATGAGAGGAGTCAGAGGGAGGAGAGATGGGAAGAATGAGAGAGACTTGGAGGGTAGCAGACATGAGTCCAGACTGAGACAGAAAGGATTATAGATGTTGGGTGGAGGGAAGGTAAAGAGACAGAGAGAAAGAGAGAGAGAGAGTCACAGTCATACACCACAGTGGGTAGGTCAGAGAAGAACAGGCAGATGTTTGGAGGATGTCCCCGTAGACTTTTCTGCTCCACAATCTGTGTTCTCTCACACACCTCACAGGCAGGCAGAGGGAGAGAGAGGACGAGAGAGAGACAGAGAGAGAGACAGAGAGAGAGTGAGAGAGAGGACGAGAGAGAGAGAGAGAGAGAGAGAGAGAGAGAGAGACAGACAGACAGACAGACAGACAGACAGACAGAGAGAGAAACAGACAAAGAGAGAGAGACAGACAGAGAGAAAAGACAGAGAGAGAGACAGAGAGAGAGAGACAGAGAGAGAGACAGAGAGACAGAGAGAGAGAGAGAGGACGAGAGAGAGAGACAGACAGAGAGAGAAACAGACAAAGAGAGAGAGACAGACAGAGAGAGAGACAGAGAGAGAGAGAGAGAGAGAGACAGAGAGAGAGAGAGGAGGATGAGGACGATAACTAAACCCACACGTTGTTTCACATTCAGTACAGGCGGCTGTGACTTTAAAGAAGGATTAGCATTAGAAACCATGTCCACTTAAATGTTAAGCAACTTAAATCTGAAGTTTGTACAATAGCTAAATGTACAGTGTGAAGGAGTAATGGTGTTTTACTTTCCAAGTATTACATTTTTGAATGTTCAAATATATTAACACAACAACAAATTATTTTACTTCTCCATTCCTAGTATTTAGACTTGCTGTAAGCATACATTGACTGACATAACTAGCTAACTAACTATCTAACTAAACTAAAGCGATGTTGGCTACATAACCGCAGACCTGAGCGTATGTCTGTAAATGACTCGACATTTTTCCCCATTTATCATCCAGCTGTAGCAGCCCTGGCTGGAGCTGCAACCACCCAGTCCTGCAGAGGACTCAGTCCTCCACCTCCTCACCCCCATCATGCCCTCTCCACCCTGCCAAATATCTCCATCAGGCACGAACACACACACACTGATACGGTGTTATATACACACACACACAGACATACACACTACAGTCTCTCTCACACACAGACACACCCTGATAGTCTCTCTCCCTCTCCCCCTCCCCCTCCCCTCCCTCTCTCCTCCCCCCCCTCTCTCACTCTCTCTCCCCCTCTCTTTCTCTCTCTCTCTCCCCCTCTCTCTCTCTCTCTCTCTCTCTCCCCTCCCTCTCTCTCTCCCCCTCTCTCCTTCTCTCCCCTCTCTCCCTCTCTCTCTCTCTCTCTCTCTCTCTCTCATGTTTGCATGGACATGTCAGTCCCACCCAAGGACAGACTTCATGTCAGGTGTGATTAAGGCCTGTGCCTGCAGAGTGGACGTCCTGGCAGAGCGGAGCAGAGGAACGCCTCACTCCCGTAATAAATCGCCTCAAGCTCCACGCTCTGCAGAGCCCTGCCCCTGCCGACCCCAAGCAGCTGCCAGTCGGTTCGGCTGGCGGGGTCCGAGACAAGCCAGGGGGGCCCGGGGGGCCCGCGAGGCCCGGAGCCATGATGAGCGATGGCCAGGGTCCAACCGAAGGAGAACGGGGGGGGGGGAAGAGTTGGACAACAGGCGCAGGTGCCGTTAACAGTGGAGGCGAGGGTGGGTGGGGCGGCAGAAGTGATATTGATGGTGGCTTCAGTTCCTCATTTCCTGGTTGGTTGAGCACGTATGAGTATAAATACAGCCTTTGGTTAAACGACTGATTTCGTTAATTTAGGCGGGGAGGCCCGAGTCGACGGCCGCCGTTTACCGGCCGTCACCCTGGGTCGACGGCCGCCTTCTGTTGCCGATTTCACGTCGTTTTATTTTTGACGGGGTGAAGTTTGCTTTGTTACCTGGCGCTCTCCGGAACAGTCCGATCCACAGCCGTCAATTACGTTAGTGTTTTGGGGGAGTTAGATCATCTGTAGGCCTGCCAAGCTGAAGACGTGATCAGATGTAAATGTGTCCAGTGAGGACTGCTTGTGTTTTGGCATCCATGTTTTTTTATTTCTGATTGGTCTGGCAAAGATGGGGAATTGTGGTTGTCTGGGAAAAAAGCCTTCTGCATACAAAATAACTAAACAGAAAAAGAGAAAAGGCTTGAAATGAAGGAATTGAATTGGTCGGTAGCCAGACACCGGTCTATGAAACACCATGTAAGACCTTCCAATTTGATCTAATATCCACCGATTTCACAATGGCAGTCACTTACTGTCGGTTGAATGATTCCCGCTCTACGTGTTCCAATCTGCCATTTAGTCCACTGTGTGGAAAACACTCCATCCATGTAGCAATGCGTCAATTTCTAACCTGGCCAGCCATCTAATATTCAATACATCAGTACACCCATAGTTTCTCCAAAGTCAACGGACTGATTGTCTCAGTTTGAATAAAGAGAATAATGATTTTCATTTCTGGTGTATTATTCTACCCATTTCAGTGTTTTCAGCTCTGGTGTCTCGAAAGTTTAATCTATACACACTAACACTTCTTTAGTGTCTTCATCATGTATTGATGCCGTGTCAATAATATTTTTTTTGAGCTACCCTTTACTTTCAAGGATCCACCGTCTTTCTCTCTGTCTGTGGTGGAACATCTTTCTTAGGTTATCTGGTGCAATGTAATTTCCTTAACATCAGCATTCATTCAGTCATTATAACCGCAAAATGACACTCCGTCTTTTTCATCAGACCCACAAGCAACTGCCTTCACCGCATCCTTCTCTATCGCTATTCATCCCTGCTCAAAAGTCAATCTGCAACAGTAACGGCACGCCAGCCAATCTATTCCTCCTTTACTCCCTCTCGGTCTTTATCACTCTCTCGGTTTGACTCGGTAACTCCCCCGAGACGATGACAGCCTGCTTGGCCCTCCTGTGGGTTTCGACAGCAGCTTGTTAGTTTGTTAGAAGAGGCGTCGCACGCTCCTCCACTCCTCTACCGCCGACCTCATTAGCCGGTGACGATCACCTGGTGACCATGCTCGAGCGAGTCGTCCCAGTCTCGGCGGCGGTTGTTGATGATGCCGCGCCGGTTCCATTACTGCTGTTGAGGGACCGAGCGCCACCACGTAAACGTGTTAATGCTAATGACCTCGCGCTGACGGTGAAATGCTAATTCATGCACCTGTAGCGGTATGAATACAGATAAAAATGAAGCAAGAACTCAAGTAGCCTACTTCCTAAGTTGTTTGAGGCAAAGCACCGCCAATGTTCTGGATGACTGACAATGGCAATTAGCATGGAGGGCAAAATAAATAGGATTAATGCATTATCAAATAATGAAAAGGCTGTCTCTTTTCAGTTTATATATCTATACATTTCAGTGTTGTCATAACAAAAATACATTCAACAGCTAACCAGTTTTTTGAAAGGAGCAAAATTTAAGGTCAAATAAGAAAAATGTTTATGCCGTTAAATGAGCAATTACACTTGATAATGCCCGTTTAAATGCAGGATCAATTTGTCTTATATTTCGGTTTAATAAATGCCGTGATGGACTTGGCAAATAGAGATTGCAGGGTTGGATAAATCCCGACTTGTGTCTTTTGCGTGCGTCTGCATTCCTCTGAAGTTTAGTGAAAGCAAGCGAGCAGACACACTTTCTTTTTCACATACGCACACACACTCACAGAAACAAAAACACACACACACACTGGGAAGGATGAGTAATGATGCTCGGGAGAGAGAGAGGAAGTGAGCACAGAAGGTTGTTGTTTCTATTGGAGAGTTTCCCCCCAGGGCCAGCGTCATGGCACCCCTTTCCCAGGTGATATATTATGGTCTGTTCAGACACCCTGTTGTCTATGTCGGCAGGTCCACTCTGCCTCCCGATGCGTCGGAAGCATTCTGGGTAAATTGAGGGGCGGCCGAACCCTGTTTTCTACCCTCTCCGCTCTCTTTCCTTCCCCCGTCTCCTTCAATCTCTCCTGTCTGCCCTCCCTCCTGTCTGTTAAAATGTGGGGTCTCTCTCCAACCTTTCCATCTCCCACCTCCTGCGAGCGCGGATGTGCAGTGAGTGGTTTCGGGCGGCTGAACCTGATCATTACCCGCAGGGGGACGCGTCGCCCATGGAGACAGGAGGGAAGCACAGCTCTGTCTCCCAGCCTCACAATCTAGTCGACTTGATACATGAACAAACAGCCCCCCCCCCCACCACCACTCCTAGTACTCCCACTCCATCTGCAGAGTCCAGTTTGAACAACTACTTTCCTAGCCCTTTGACGCTAGGAGGCTAAGCCACGATGCTAAGCTACGAGCCTGGCTTAGGCCCACGATGCTAAGCTACGAGCCTGGCTTAGGCCCACGATGCTAAGCTACGAGCCTGGCTTAGGCCCAAGGCCTTGAACAAAGCCTGGGCTTCGCCCCAAAAGCGACCCACGGCCGAAGGCCCCATGCTTCCTGGCAGAGGCTCAAGCATCAGACCCCCCCCCCCACCCCATCTCCACCCCCCCCCCCCCCTCCTCTTCCCATCGTCACCTCATTATTCCTCTCTTTATTCCTCTCTTTCTCTCATGGATTTAAAGGTTATCAGCTCCCATCACTCTCTGGCCTGGGGGGGGGGGGGGGGGGGGGCTGGACAGGGGTCCCACTAGCCACAGGTGTGAGGAATCGTGATAAGCTGAGAGAGGGAGGGACGGAGGGAGGGACGGAGGGATGAGCGAGGACTGAGAGATACGGCGGTCCGGCATGGCCCGAGACTGACCTTCAGTCATGCCGCGGTACAAAGACCTGCTCGCCACTGACAAAACAAAAGGCGGTCACGCTCGGATAAACTGAGGAGCTGTAATCTCGCCCGGCCAGCAAGCCTCCTATTGAAAAGCAGCAAAATCTGGCAGAGCTCTATGTGGTATTCATCGAGTGGCAGTGGGAGAGATGAAACACTGAAGCTGGCCGGCTCAATTGAAGCTTCGCTGCACCCTGAATTACACCTAGACTACACAAAGCCTTTCATATTCATCTCATCTTCGGTACCGGGATTCTCCTTCAGACTCTATCGTCTCCATTTCCATACAGAGAAATAACATGCTTCGAGATCCAGGGCTTTCCTTGCCTCACAAGCTCACTTTCAGCAAAGCTAGCCTTTTCATTAATAATTAATAGACGGGGCATTAGGGGGAAATGGGAAGAGAGTCTTGAGGGCTCCATTAGTGGAGGATAGCTAGTATAGCATGCCCTTATCTCCCACAGTGGGGACTCTAGCAGGGAGGGAGGATGAGCTGGCCCTACGACGACCCTCGGTCCATTAGCCCCCTACAGAACAGAAGACATGCTGTGGTAACAAGACACGCGTGTGGGTCGTGTCTTTGGGGTTTGAACTGTATGTTACGTACTATTTAGCTATGCTTAATACATTCACAAAGGCACCCTGATAAGAATGTGCGTACACACACAGCCCCGCATGTACACACACACACACACACACACATTCACATTCATTGGTTGAGGACAAACTCCAATCTAGATGAATGTGAAAAAGTGAGATAACAGATGAAATTTCCTTTGTCTTTAGCGGAACAATATTACAGCTAACAGATTATACAATATTAAAGCTACCTGCTGCCCATCAGATGTGAGGCATTGAAATGGAAATCGTGGCACAAAACCGCCATCTTGTATCCTTCCATTCCAGTCATTGAAGGAAATACAACAGTGTTCCTTTTATCATCAACACAAACAGTCCAGCTACTAGCTTGCTAGCCTATTACAATTTAGCAGGGAGGAATTAAATGAATAACCTAATCATACAGATTAATTATGGGAATAATATAGGCCTACAGTAATGGATGTTACAAATCTAAGACTAAAATCAATACTTGGCCATAAACCTAAGTAATTACCCTTTGACAAACGCAGTAGACAGCCAGCTGAACTTCATCCTGAGTCAGGCTGTCTTGTCCACTTCACCTTTCTCGTTCTATTTAGAGGGAATTCAACGGTTCTCTGCGTAGAAGAGGATGGTAACAGCAGGGGTCAATGGAAGTCAAGGAAACAGAATAACCAGAAGAAATAGCAACTGTAATTGGTATTGTCGGGAACGGTGATTTATTCAATTGGGAACATGACTAAAGCCTTTTCTAATTTCTGCACTTTTCAACTTGAGTTGGCAGGAAGACATTAAAAGGGCATGAGCGCATGTTGACCGGCTAGGTCATATCTTAGCGCTTTAGCTAGTTATCATGTTTTAGCTGGCACAAATCCATGCGTAGGCCCTGTATTAGAGAAGGGTCCGGATGGATCCACTTGCTATTGCTACTCAAACCAACACATTCATTCAAGAAGCCCCCACTACTGCTTGCAAAGGGAGGAGGGCTCCAGGATAATTATCATAATACGTAATGATGATTCATGGTGTTTTTTCATGGGTTCAGCGGTGGAGAGAGGAGGCCTCTATGCACTCAAGCAGAGGGGCGTCCATTTTAAACACACACAAACATATAGGCTACACACTCACGCCTACACACACACACACACACACACATATAGACTACACTTTCAAACATACCCACGCCCACGCACACACACACAGAAACCCCCTATCCCCGGCTAATTTCAAGCCCTGGGTACGAAAACACCATTAATCAAGCTGACTAAGATTAGTCACTGGTGAGCTACGCTTCTTGTTTATTATAATTAAATCGATGTACGTGTCATTGGAGGCGGGGACCCAACCGCTGTGGAACTGGTCATGCTTAGAGTAGAGGTGTTTCGCTAACAACAAACTAGCAGGAAGGAGAAAAAAGAATAAAGAAAGTGTGTGTGGAGGGAGGGAGGGAGAGGGGGAGGGAGGGAGGGGAGGGAGGGAGGGAGAGGGGGAGGGAGGGAGGGGAGGGAGGGAGAGGGGAGGGAGGGAGAGGGGGAGGGGGAGGGAGAGGGGGAGGGAGGGATGGAGAGGGGGAGGGAGGGAGGGATGGAGAGGGGGAGGGAGGGAGGGATGGAGAGGGAGGGGAGAGGGGGAGGGAGGGATGGAGAGGGAGGGGAGACGGGAGGGAGGGATGGAGAGGGGGAGGGAGGGAGGGAGGGAGAGGGGGAGGGAGGGATGGAGAGGGAGGGAGGGAGGGAGGGAGGGAGGGGGGGAGGGAGGGAGGGAGGGAGAGGGGGAGGGAGGGATGGAGAGGGGGAGGGAGGGAGAGGGGGAGGGAGGGAGGGATGGAGAGGGAGGGAGACGGGGAGGGAGGGAGGGAGGGGGGGAGGGAGAGAGGGAGGGAGAGGGGGAGGGAGGGATGGAGAGGGGGAGGGAGGAGAGGGGGAGGGAGGGAGGGATGGAGAGGGAGGGAGACGGGGAGGGAGGGGAGGGAGGGGGGGAGGAGGGAGGGAGAGGGGTGACTGAAAGGAGGAAAGGAGGGATGGAGACTCTAGGGGGAAGAGGTATAAGCGTGGGATGAATGGGAGATGAAGAAGGCTGTGGCTACCTCTCCTTAAACAGACATTTATCAACTCTGACCCCTGCTGCATGACTATGTTAAGCCTGTGTTCTGCACCTCTCTTTCACCAGCCGTCTCTGGAGGAGGGGATCTCTCACTGAATTGCTCCTCCCAAGATCCTCCCCAGGTTTTCTCCTCTAGTGAGTTTTTCTGGGAGTCTTCCTTGAGGGTTTAGGATGGTTGAGGGGCAGTTCTGTGGGCGTATGTGAAGCCCTCTGTGACATTGCTTGTAAAAAGGCCTATACAAATAATTTTTATTTGATTTGATTTGAAGGCTGGGCTGGTCGTCTGATGAAAGGGTGGTGGTTTGGACACCCAGGTGAGAGGAGCTTTAGAGCGTTTGAGTTGATGGATAACCTCCGTAAGAGGACCCGCCAAAGGTTCAATTCAATAAAGTTCAGACTGAATAACCTCCGATTCAAAGTCGCGGAGTACCACAGAGAACTGTTTACAGAGAGAGACATCTGTTCCCACCCTAAACCAAGCTTTGGGCGTCTGTGGCAGGAAAATTACATTTCTCAGGAACTACGCCAGATTTAAGCCAACCTTGACAGCTTAAAGTAAATACTCCCTCATTGTGAGATATGGAGGGCAAAACCTGACGTTTACCCGGGTGCATGTCTCCCCTTTGCTGTCTCCCTTCCATATCTCAGTACTTTATCAAAGAAAGGTCATGATTGAAAGGATATGGGATTGCACAGAACACCGGCTTGGTCTCAATGTGAAAACACTGCATATTCCCACAGGCATTTATAAAGGCTAGCTTTGAGCTAGCTCCGTATCACAGGAGCGTGCGTTGTTTTCACCTGCATTGGGTTATCACTGCATTGAAACAAACCTTTGGCTGGTCCTGTTACAGAACACAGGCATGGTCTAAACTAGCATTGCTTATTTCCTGTAATGCAGGCGAGCTCAAAGCTAGCTAGCAAGACTGCCATGATAAATCCTTCTCCTTCACGCATCCGACCTGCAGAATCCTGTAGATAAGAGAGCAGGGGGGAGAGACAGCAGAGGCAGGCGAGAAAGCAAGGAGGCAGATATTTGATTTGTGTGAGATACTGGGAGAACACACAGCACATAAAGCGGACTGAACACACTCAAACTGTTGCAGATAAAGTGACATGGTAATGACTCATAAAGGGAAAGTATATTAGGGGAGCCAGGTTGCCCGGGGGAAGTTTATGAGCGTGGCGCAAGGGTAAAACATGCCAACAGACCGAATACCAGCGTGAAGAGACTCCTATCTGTGAGGGATGTTTGAAAACCGAGGCTCTCTCATTCCACTGAGGACACTTTGAGTCGGGTAACTGGGACCCCAAGGTTTTGAATCCACAGCGATGACTAGAGAATAACAATCGTCAACGTTTGGAGAAGCACCTGCCAAATGATCGACACAATGTTTCTGAGCTATGCTCAGATATTGAACCTGGTCTGTCAGTATGTCTTGACCATGTATGCTCTTCTAAAGACACTCTGAGACATGATTGATAGTTTTTTTTTCCCTTTCTGGACTTGGACAGGCTGAGATGACGGAGGAACGCAGAGGAGGATATGATTGGCAGGTGAACAGATGTAGGAGTGCACATGAGAGAGAACACTCGACATCCAACAGGCTGTCAGGCAGGAAAGATCAAGGAGTTGCACCACCAGACAGATTTCTCTCAGATCAAACACGTTTTACGGACTTGCACACATTCCGATATTTGAACACATGGTCAACCGTCCTGCCAGTGGACGGTTGACATGGCGAACCCTGTAGATGTTTTGTCTCAACACCTGTTTTCCTTCAGGTCCTGAGACTGGAGCCTGTCTACCTGTCTACCTGTCCACCTGTCCACCTGTCTACCTGTCTACCTGTCTACCTGTCTACCTGTCTACCTGTCTACCTGTCCACCTGTCCACCTGTCTACCTGTCTACCTGTCTACCTGTCCACCTGTCTACCTGTCTACCTGTCTACCTGTCTACCTGTCTACCTGTCCACGCCCACAAACCATCTCTCTCCTTCTTCTCCTTCTGTCTCAGTCTAATGCCCTCCTCTTTATCCACACTTGGATTTACTGCGTTGGCTCACAAGACTGGGTAGAGGGAGGGATAATGAAAGCAGACAGGACACAGGAGAGGGCAGGGGAGAATATGCTTGCCGCTTTCAATTAACTTCTCCCCATTGGAAGGAGAACTGTACAGGCCCTGTGTGAATTCAGTCCCTGAGAGCTCCAGGCCAGGGGCTGCTTGGCGGCCGTCCATGCCATGACAGAGAGCCTGACCTGGGCTATAAACCACCGAGGGGAGGCTGCAGCTCCGGGAAACTGAACAAGACTCGTGGGAGAAAACTGAGCAGTGTTGCCAATTTAGCGACTTTGTTGCTAGATTTAGTGACTTTTCATTGACAGAAAATCTCATCTAGCGATTAGCATGTAATTACTTGTCCAATTAATACTTTGGCATTTGGTTGTTTCAACCTTTCGAAACTTTTTTTTCGAAACCTTTATGTGAAAATAGTTTCCAAATTAAAATATAAACTTTTTTTTTTAAATCGTTTTTTCAACCTTTCAAAACTTGAAGTGAAGTGAAAGGAGAGGATAGGAGAGAGGAGGAGAAAGGAGGAGGAGAGGAGGAGGAAGAGAGAACAGAGAAGTCTACAGCGGAGTACAATAGAGTACAATATAATACAGTAGAGTACAGTAGAGTACAGTAGAGTATAGTAGAGTACTCTTCAAGTACTCATCAATGATGCAAACTTTCGAAAATATCGTTTCAACCTTTCAAAACAAATTTTCCAAAACTTTTTTTCAAACTTTCCAAACGTTGTTTTCCAAAACCTTTTTTTTTAAATATTTTTTTAAAACCTTAAAAAAATAAAAAAGTGAAAGGAGATGATAGGAGAGAGGAGAGGAGGAGAAGGGAGAGGAGAACAGAGAAGCCTAGAGCAGAATACAATAGAGTACAGTAGAGTCCTCATCAAGTACTCATCAATTATTTTTTTTCTTCTTGTTTAACCTTTCCAAACTTTTTTGGGTAATGTGTAGGCCTATGTGTTTCATATGTATTCATACCTAGTCCTAATTTACATTACATTTACATTTAGTCATTTAGCAGACGCTCTTATCCAGAGCGACTTACAGTAAGTACAGGGACATTCCCCCCGAGGCAAGTAGGGTGAAGTGCCTTGCCCAAGGACACAACATCATTTGACTCGGCCGGGAATCGAACTGGCAACCTTCAGATTACTAGCCCGACTCCCTCACCGCTCAGCCACCTGACTCCCCTAATAATTTCCTAAACGGACCCTAATACAAGGAGGTGCTGGGAATGAATCAGATATAGAGCAACTGTACTGTAGCCTTGATAGCAAGCTTTAGGAACACTTAGACTAGTTAACTCGTGTTAGCAGAGCCAGCAGGAAGACCTAGACTAGTTAGCTGGTGTTAGCAGAGCTAGCAGGAAGACCTAGACTAGTTAGCTGGTGTTAGCAGAGCCAGCAGGAAGATCTAGACTAGTTAGCTGGTGTTAGCAGAGCCAGCAGATCTACAGCTGTCCACCAGAAGACCAGTACATAGACTGTAGCTTCTAACTGACATCAGTACCGTCTTTAGGCTGATAGCAACATTAGCCGCTATCGCTGTTCAAGATACAGCTTATCCGCTGCGGTCTGCCCAGCTTATAGACAGACATTACCAGGTCTAGGCAGTCCTCACTAGCTACAGGCACTGTTTCTCCAATGGGGCAGAGCTGGAATTGTCTCCCTGCTATAATTAAAGGAATGTCTTTCAAACACATGAAATAAACATGAGCTTGACTTTATCAAATGGCAGCAGAGGAAAGAAAAAAATAAATAAGAAAAGCTGGACTGTTCGTTACTTCTGAGAGACAGAGATAAAGACAGACAGGAGAGTGCAGGCCCCCTCTACTTACTGCGTGTTGTAATGGTTGCCTGGAGCTCCATGGCAACAGGAGTGTGAGGCTGGGGTTCAAGGACTTCACTTGTTCCTGCAACATTTTAATTACATTCTCAGCAGCAGCGTTTAGCGAGACAGATGCATTCTGGAACATTCTGTGTTCATGCTCGCACACACACTCACTAAAAGTCAACACTATGTGAGATTATGTTGTGCACATTCTGCACACATCCACATACATACACAAACACACACAAACACCCACACACAGCAACTCCCTGGAGACTAGTGTTTCAGATTTGCACGTTTGACTCTCGTCCTCATGAAATGATGGAGTCACACAGAAGCCCAGGAGACAGAGGCAGAGAGGCAGAGGAGTGGAACAGAGGCAGAGAGGCAGAGGAGTGGAACAGAGGCAGAGAGGCAGAGGAGTGGAACAGAGGCAGAGAGACAGAGGAGTGGAACAGAGGCAGAGAGGCAGAGGAGTGGAACAGAGGCAGAGAGGACAGAGGAGCGGAACAGAGGCAGAGAGGCAGAGGAGTGGAACAGAGGCAGAGAGGCAGAGGAGTGGAACAGAGGCAGAGGAGTGGAACAGAGGCAGAGAGACAGAGGAGTGGAACAGAGGCAGAGAGACAGAGGAGCGGAACAGAGGCAGAGAGACAGAGGAGTGGAACAGAGGCAGAGAGGCAGAGGAGTAGAACAGAGGCAGAGAGACAGAGGAGTGGAACAGAGGCAGAGACAGAGGAGTGGAACAGAGGCAGAGAGACAGAGGAGTGGAACAGAGGCAGAGAGAAAGGAGAGAGAGAGAGGGAGGGGGGAGGAGAGAGAGAGGGGGAGGAGAGAGAGAGGGGGGGGGGGAGGGAGCGGGGAGGAGAGAGAGAGAGAGAGAGAGAGAGGGTGGGGGGGGAGGAGGGAGCGGGGAGGAGAGAGAGGGGGAGGAGAGGGAGGGAGGGGGAGGGAGGGAGGGAGGGAGGAGGGGGGGGATGAGTGAGAGTGAAGGACAGTAAGGGCGTCCTGCAGGTTGTTGCTCCTGAAGGAACACGCTCAGAGAAACAGGCTTCTGCTTGTCTGTTAGAAACACAACCTGTGACACGTCATGGCAACCGCTCGCTCACGACTTCAGGGCGGGGGAGAAGGTTTGTTTTCAAATGTGAGCGTAACAGCTTCTTCTTTTTCTTCAACTGACGATGTAACCGTTCGAATATGATTTTCTTAATAACCAGGAGGGGATAATTTAGCTGTTTTCAAAAAGTGGGTGTGACGTGTCCATGTCTAATGAAACGTGTTCACAAACAAACTCTCCCTGGTCAGTGATTGGTTCAGGGCCTGGAACACGCAGGAATATCACCATGGGGTCCATGAGGGGGTACAATGTGCTTGAGGTAAGTCTTATGACTCAACATGACACTTTAATCCATTACGCCCGTGTTTATCAAGCTAAGCGCCACCAAACATGACATCACGACAAACCTCTGTCTACAGGGCCACAGTAATCCCCCTGCACGGGGACACAAGCAAGATGTTTAAGCACCAGGAGGGGGTCGTGTTAGAATCCCCCTGGGACACACCGGGGGATAAAAGCTACTGTGTGGTTGGCTTTTGTGTGTGTAATGGATTATTTCATACAAACATGCAATTGGGCCGAGGTCCTGATGGATAGCGGCCATTGTTATGGTGTAGTCACTCTATCCTATTCTCTGGCTACGCTATTAATCTCAGTCAAGTCAATACTACCATTGTGCAGAAATTCCCCATTACCAAGCGCACAGCGGCTACAATGGGAAGTGTCAATGCGCTGGCTTCCCGGCTCCTTGGTGTGGGGGGAAAGGAAAAAGAGGTTTTAGCTACAGATTAGAGCGGATTAATCAAGCATTCAGAACACAAACGCTGCATGTAAATGTCATGGTGAAGGAGGGTAGTTTGAACCACTGCCAGCCATGTGTTGCTGTCTGAACTTGTGTGTGTTTTGTCGGATTTGAGAAACTGCAATGGCTGTGGGGTGGTTTTGTTATTGGGAGGTTCGGGTTATATCAAAAAAGTTTTTTATTTGCAAAGCCCTTTTTTACAAGCAATGTCACAGAGGGCTTCACACATACGCCCAGAGAACTGCCCCTCAGCCAAACTAAACCCTCAAGGACGACGAGGAGAAACACCCAGGAAAAATAATTGAGAAACAAATTGAAGAAACCTTGTGAGCAGCAGTTTGGTGAGGGCTCCCCTCCTCCAGAGAAGGTTGGCGACAGAGAGGTGCAGACCATAGTCTGAGCATAGTCATGCATCAAGACTAGAGAATTTAAATGTACAAGTGGATGTTGAAACACATATATTCAGAGTTACTACTCTGTGCTCTGTAGCAGCTGTCGTGTGAAGGAACTAAAGGTTAAAGGAAGTGACCTCATTTCCTGTCTCGGGGCACACCTGGCTAACCGTGTGTGTTTGAGGACATGGGTTAATTTCCTGTACAGGACGAGGAGAGGAGGAAGGGCCATTGTCCTCGGTGACCAGTCAGTGTCAGGACCTACTCCCTTCTATCTCTCTTCCTCGTGTTCAATTTCTCTCTGTTTTGCTCTCTCCGTTTTCTCATTCCATTGTTTTGTCTCGGTCTGCTCAGACAATTGGAAAGTTCCTGTATTTACTGTCAGACACACAAAAACACACACACACACGCACACACACAGCATGTTCCTTCACTGAGCTCTGACAGCATGAACTAGCATGGTTGACAAAGGCACAGCAAAGTGGTCCAAACGGGGGAATTATCCCCTGGGTCCTTACAAACACTGTTCATACCTCCCTGCACATCGCACACACAAGCACACTACCGAGGGTCCCAAACACCCACGTACACAAACTGTACCTTCACACACACACTTTATGTTCTTGAATGTCATCTGCATGTGCCTTGTGGCCGGGTAACAGACCACACACACCCCACGACCCTGACCCCATGACCCTGACCCCCTGTCCAGACCCACGAGGGTGGATGGTCACCCTCCCAGGCCAGGCCATCGCATCCACGTTCCCCTGAAAGGACATGGAGCTGTTAACAAGCCAGGGCAAGCCCAGCCAGCCCTCCATTCTCTCTCCAGATTAGCAACTCATTAGACAGAGCAGGGGAGAGCAAAATACAGTGTGTGTGTGTGTGTGTGTGAGAAAGAGAGAGAGAGAAGAGAGAAAAGAGAGGGAGAGAGATTACTGACATTTACCAGGGTTCAACGAGAACGGCCAATAGTCAGATTCCTCTCAGGGAGTGATGATGAGAGGAACCCAGCTCTCAGAGAGCTGATGATGCTACTCTCCACACAGGAAGTGGATATAGAGGGCTGATTGCCATCGATGATACAACACCTGATCCATCCTCTGTAAGAGGCTGTTAAGTCCAAATAGGTTCCCTGTTAAAAACTGCACCTGACAGGATCATAGATCTTGTTCGGAGATGGTGACCTCAGCCCTGTGGCTGGTGGTCAGGGTGGGCGCGGGTGGATTTGAAGAAGGGACCTGATCTTGTCTTTGTTAAAGCTGATTTAGGGAGTTAAGCAGATGCTTGTCATGGACTGGATGCTGAGCAGGAAGTAAAGCGAAGCTTTTGGGATGTTAATGCTGCCGTGTAATCTACACATGTGGGCCACGTGGAAACACGCGAGCCGCACGCTTGCAAACACACATGCACACACACGCATGCAAACACACACACGCATGCACACACACACGCACACACATACAAAAGCAGCCCTGCTTCATTAACGCCCTGGAGCTATTATCAGTCACACACACACATTGCACCAGAGAATGATGACATATAGAGTCACCCACTGCAGTCAGGGACCCTAGGGGTGGATTTCAGAGCATGCACACACACACACACACACACAAAGGCACAAAGGCACAGGCCCGCACACACAGGCACAAACACAGGCTCACACGCAGATGTACAAACTCATTTCTACCATTGGGGGAGGGTGTTGCTATGAGGTGAGGCCATGTCTGGACACACACACACACACACACGAGAAACACTGCCAACCTCCAACAGTGCAACGTATGAATGAAACATGTCCCACCAGTGAAGCGAGAAGCGAGACGTGAAGGAGAAGATTGGTTGAGGAGTTTCACCCTGATGCAGATCACTAGCAGCTGCCTTCTTATCAGCTGAACATGAGCAGCAGGAGAATCAGACAGAGATGCAGCAGGGAGACTGGGAACAGCAGAGAGGGAACATCACATCCGACTTCAGCCGTCACATTATTTCAATGTTCCAGAGCTACTTGCATTACCGAGATAATGATCACGAAGGAGGAAAGAAAAATAAGGGAAGTGTTGAGTGAAGGGGGGGGGGGGGAGAGAGAGAGTTTATATTCTGTGATTTTGACATAAATAGAAAGCAATGAGTACACAACGCACATCCAAGTGTATCCGGAGAAATGCCACCGACAGGATAAATCCTTCTGGTTCATTCTAATTTCAGGCTGCGTTCACATTGTTGATGTTGCGTTTTTTTCCCCAGACTTCACAACAAGTGTGGGCCTTTTTTTTGTACTCCTATTACAGTTCCCTGCACCTGTGTCTGCAACAAACAGCCTTGACATTCTGTACATGCCTGAGCCATCGACCGTCCCAGAGTCACTTACAGCTCCTAAACGAGACCCGTCGACTGCACTGCGGGAAAAAAGCGGGTTTTAAAACAAGTATCACCGAGCCTCAATTCTGCTCTAACCACAAATGAAGAGAAAATAAACTGCTTGGCTGGGCCTGGCCAGGGCTCGGTGCTGTCTGTTTACCAGAAGCCTCGAGGTACCTCGAAATCGTTTTATTTTTTTATTTTTTTATTTTATCTAAGAGAAAGCCTTCAGCGACAAGTGAGAATGGTTAAAGGTAAATATTCCTGGTACTGTGTCGGATTTAATACTTGGTTACAAACTTGGAGGCAAACTGTTCGGTAGTGGAGTTTTCCCCCCATGTTAACTCTTCGTGAGGGGGCTGGTATTCCACAGCCATGACAGAGAGGTAATAAAAACTGTACGGTAAGATTCTGTCAGATGGGCGTAACTCAGTGAGCGAGTGACTGAAGTCCCAAGATCAAAGTAGGTCCCAGGTACGACGATTTGGATAAAAGTGTCTGCTAACAAAACACATAATTAACGCTGAAAGATAGACGTTGGAAACCAGTATGCCTTTTGACGTAACCCACACAGGTGTGCATGCTTAAATATGGTGAGTGTATTCCTCTCGTTCAGGAAGTGGGTTTTTAAACGTGACATCACAGACTGTGCTTGACCCAAAATGGCCGCCGATGGCAACCCAGTGGCTCCACCTGTTGAGGAAGAAAAAAAACATTGACAACAGCAACAGCTGTTCTTTAATGCTGGTCCCTTCTTCAACCGTAATGCATTGAAATAAAAAGCCCGCTCTTCACAAACCACAATAGAGTAATGTAACCTTCTAAATAACAGAGAAACTTACATCCCACATCCTCTAAAATGTGTCCTTTGTTTACAAACTGGAAAGAAAGCTGTCAATAATAAACTCTGCGCCGATACTTTAGCGTGATTCACTTCTGGAGTTTGGAAAACATCTGTTTAGGAAACAATAGCAATGGAGAAGCAGCCCATTAATCTAGATGGCACTGTTATTAACGCCGGTTCCGAGATGAGTCGTGTTGCGTGCCAAAAAAGGAACAACAAACACAAACATCAATCACGTTAGCGTGGAGCTAATGGACTGGGTTTGATTGCTCTGGCGCCAGACGGCCGTGGGACAGACGGGGCAACGACTCTCTTCCTGCTTAACAAACTCAACACCGGCGAGTCACAATCTGTGTTAAGTCCTGTCAGACTCGCTGTCGTATACTTACATGATGGAATCATTTTGATGTTAACTAATCAATAAAGCCAAAACACTTCAGTGACTCGATCTACAGTTGGTTTCCTCTGTCCTAGTAGGCTGTGCCAGTGGTGTTCAGACAGTGGTGTTCAGTGGTGTTCAGGCAGTGGTGTTCAGGCAGTGGTGTTCAGGCAGTGGTGTTCAGGCAGTGGTGTTCAGTGGTGTTCAGGCAGTGGTGTTCAGGCAGTGGTGTTCAGGCAGTGGTGTTCAGGCAGTGGTGTTCAGGCAGTGGTGTTCAGTGGTGTTCAGGCAGTGGTGTTCAGGCAGTGGTGTTCAGTGGTGTTCAGACAGTGGTGTTCAGTGGTGTTCAGGCAGTGGCGTTCAGGCAGTGGTGTTCAGTGGTGTTCAGGCAGTGGTGTTCAGGCAGTGGTGTTCAGTGGTGTTCAGACAGTGGTGTTCAGTGGTGTTCAGACAGTGGTGTTCAGTGGTGTTCAGGCAGTGGCGTTCAGGCAGTGGCGTTCAGGCAGTGGTGTTCAGTGGCGTTCAGGCAGTGGCGTTCAGGCAGTGGTGTTCAGTGGCGTTCAGGCAGTGGTGTTCAGGCAGTGGTGTTCAGTGGTGTTCAGGCAGTGGTGTTCAGGCAGTGGTGTTCAGGCAGTGGTGTTCAGGCAGTGGTGTTCAGGCAGTGGTGTTCAGGCAGTGGTGTTCAGGCAGTGGCGTTCAGGCAGTGGAACAGGACCTCTCGTATTTGCAGACTGGGACATGCAGGTGGGGCGTTATTAGTGTAACAGACGTGGTCTTGCTCCGTCAGAGGTCTACAGGCCGATGTTCGCTCCTCACGGGGCTCGAACACGCCCCCTCTGACTTGCCAAGCGCAACCACTACCAGCTACTAAAAGCTAGCTATTCGTTGATGCGGGTGGCCTGTTATATACTTGAGGAGTGAGTTTAACCGATACACAGCGGCTACATTAGCAGGCTGGTTATTTAAGGGCATCTATATTAACAGCCTCGACAGAGGCCAGGCTCCCCTGCTTTATGGTGATTTGTAAAGTGGCATTAAATAATTTGCACTCTGGGACGATGTCAGCAGTTCCTTTTTATTTCAATTCAACAATCCCTCTATTCTTCTCTTTCGTTTCCCTTCGGTGTTACGTAACCACGGTCTTTGATCTTAACACCGAGATAGGAATCCACCACCAACTGAGACTCTGGAAGGAAGACGCAGAGGGAGAGAGAGTGAGGGGGGGAGGGAGAGAGAGAGGGTGAGAGAGAGAGAGAGAGTGAGGAGGGGAGGAGAGGGAGAGAGAGGGGGAGAGAGGGAGAGAGAGTGAGGAGGGGAGGAGAGGAGAGAGAGGGTGAGAGGAGGGAGAGAGGGAGGAGAGAGAGGGGGAGAGAAGGAGAATAGAGGGGGGGAGAAGGAGAGGGAGAGGAGAGAGAGAGAGAGACTGGGGGGAGAGGGGGGAGAGAGAGTGGGAAAGGGTGAGAGGGAGGGAGACATAGATGGAGAGCAGCAGACAGTCAGAGAGAGACGTTCGATGGATCAAGAGACGGAGGGAAGAAATTAGGGGACAAAATAGAGCAGGAGGAAAGAGGAGGAAGGTGATGGGTTTACCCTTGTGGAGGAAACACACACACTCACACACACACACACACACTCACACACACTCACTCACACACACACACACACACACTCACACACTCACACACACACACACACACACACTCACACACACTCACACACACTCACACACTCACACACACACACTCACACACACACACACACACTCACACACTCACACACACTCACCTTATCAGTTTGATTAGGGTGTGAAAGGACACTTAAGATCTGAATCCTGCCGGTGTTTCAGTCCTCCGAGAGACGGCACGGTCGCTAATGTTGGTGAGAGTTTAGAAAGATTATTTGATTTCACTTAGATAAGCCACGGCTTCTGAAATCAAGTCCTGATTAGATAACATGCATGTTAATATGGGGGAGTTTTCAGTCATCGGTAGATTGATTTGCATTTAAAATACGATTTCACCATGCCAGGGTAAGTCAACGAACCAAAGAGTATGAAATATTTAAAAAACATTCTCTAATACAAATCCAATGATACCATGACTTTGCTTTGACTTGTTAAATATATTATTATTTATATCACGTTTCTCAAACTCCCTCTGCAACAACTCAGAAAAGAGTTGATATTCTTTACCCCAATCTTTGATATGGGTCAAAGAGGGTGCAAGTTTAACTTGCTATGTTGCAAACAGCAATATTGCAATGAAACACATTTTTAAGTAAAGAAAAGTGAAGGAACTGACTGAGGTTTCACATGACATTATCTAGAGCCTGAAAAGGAGAGAAGGAGGGAGGAGAGAGCGCTTTCATTTCCTTTACCTTCCTTAATGCCTCTCCTCTCTCTCTCTCTCTCTCTCTATCCTCTCTCTTTCTCTCTCTTTCTGTCTCTCTCTCTCTCTCTCCCACCTCTCTCTCTCTCTCTCTCTCTATCCTCTCTCTCTCTCTCTCTCTCTCTCTCTCTGTCTCTCTATCCTCTCTCTCTCTCTCTCTCTGTCTCTATCCTCTCTCTCTCTCTGTCTCTCTCTCTCTCTCTCTCTCTCTCTCTCTCTATCCTCTCTCTCTCTCTCTCTCTCTGTCTCTATCCTCTCTCTCTCTCTCTCTCTCTCTCTCTCTCTCTCTCTCTCTGATGCTTTGCTTCGGTCACCTCACCTCTGGTGCTTGTGCTCTTCATGGAGGTTGATAATAATCTAGCAGGTGGGATGAAAGGAGGAGAGGAGGATGGACAGAGAGACAGAGTAATGGTGGGCCACGCCCCTGTTGCGGGAGTTGCCCTGGGAGGGCACACACACACACACACACAAAAGCAAATGCCCATACACACTCCCAGACCCTACTTTCTGTCAGGAACATCAAGGTATTCAACAGTATACTCCATCCACTTTGGGAAGTATTTTTGAGCAGGATTTTGCACAAGCTCATCAAAACATCTTTTACTGCCATGTCATGCCACATCACAGTCATAAAGGGATGAGCTGGACTGTATCAATATTTAATAAATATCTTCTTTCAAGAGCTTTAGAAGTGTTCATAACATCCAATTCTATCCCTGTGGATCAAATTTTCAAAAACTTATTTGTGAAGTGAAATAGAAATGGATCATTAGAATGGAGCAGGCTGTTTGCTTCTGGAAACACCCTCGCACAGACACACACACACACACACACACACATAAGCACGCACACAAGCACATTAATACACACACACACGCTGAATAGAATGATGATCCTGAAAAAGCGGTGAGGGAGTCGGGCTGGTAATCTGAAGGTTGCCAGTTCGAGGCCGTGCAAAATGACGTTATGTCATTGGGCAAGGCACTTCACCCTACTTGCCTCGGGGGGGAATGTCCCTGTACTTACTGTAAGACGCTCTGGATAAGAGCGTCTGCTAAATGACTGGATGTAAGAGGACGTGTTGGAGCTAGCAACGTTAGCAGTCTGACCATGTGCTGACACTACTCATGATGAGGTACAGCAGAGTGGAGCTAAAGGCCTCTCAGGTTTACTGTCCTTGTGTTGTGATGGTCTTTTTGTTGGACATTTGTGTCTGCAAATTCAAACTGATTTTAAATCAGTATCCTACTCACACACACACACACACACACACACACACACATTGACACAGACATGCAGTTTACATCTGTGTGTGAAAATGCATGCTCATATGCTCAAGCACAAACCACCACACACACACACACTCACAAACCACCACACACACACACACACACTCACAAACCACCACACACACACACACACACACACTCTCACACACAACCACACCACACACACACACAAGCGGAGTGTGAAATTAATCAATGCAGGAGACGGCGACACATCATGCCAATCTTGTGACTCAGATCACCTAGGGAACAACATTCTGCTTTCTCCAACGCTCTCTCCTCCCTCTCCCTCATTCACTCTCTTTTTATATCCCTCCTTCTCCCCTTTTCATTCTCTCCCTCCCTCCTTCCTCTTTTTGATCCACTTCCTACCCCCCCTCCTCCCTCCATGCAGCCTCCAGCCTCCCCTCCTCCCTTCATGCAGCCTCCAGCCTCCCCTCCTCCCTTCATGCAGCCTCCAGCCTCCTCTCCTCCCTCCATGCAGCTTCCAGCCTCCCCTCCTCCCTCCATGCAGCCTCCAGCCTCCTCTCCTCCTTTCATGCAGCCTCCAGCCTCCCCTCCTCCCTCCATGCAGCCTCCAGCCTCCCCTCCTCCCTCCATGCAGCCTCCAGCCTCCCCTCCTCCCTCCATGCAGCCTCCAGCCTCCCCTCCTCCCTCCATGCAGCCTGCAGCAGCTTGGCCTCCTCTCTGCCTCTTCAGTGAGATCATTGGGAACCCCTCGTAAGAGAAAGGCAAAGAGAGACTTCACAGCAATCGCAGGACAGCGTGTCTGTGAGTTGTCTCTCTACCTCCCTTCTCTCTCTCCCTTTTCCTGCCAAGTTAAGGGTGCTCTTCTTTTCTCTAAAATGTACTCTCATTCTCAGCTCCTATTCCCATCCCTCATCACCCCTTCCTTCCTCTCTCTCTCCGTCACATCCCTCTCTCTCTTTCCCCTCCCCCCCCCTCTCTCTCTCTCTCTCTCTCTCCCCCTCTCTGTATTCATGCTCTGATGATGACAGACCCTGGAGACACGGATGACAGCGTCCCCTCAGTGACAGGAGGAAGGGTTTATTGGTGTTTTCCAGAACCTGCCGTTTATGTAGATTTTTCTCCTTATCAGATCTCTTCAGTGTCGTCAGCAAGGAAGAGGGTTAGAGGAGAGAGAGGAGAAAGGAGGATGCTTGTACTGTAGACATTAATGTCTGTAATCACTGATGTGTGTGTGTGGGTTGTGAAAGAGAAAGAGAGAGAGAGAGAGAGAGAGAGAGAGAGAGAGAGAGAGAGAGAGAAGGGTTCAACTGTGCAGCCATTTATCTTACAAATAAAAAATATCGTGCAGTTTAGCTGAGACATCATAGGGTGCACAGTATGAAGGTCATGAGTGTGTGTGTTTGAGTGTGTGTGTTTGTGAGTGTGTGTGTTTGTGAGTGTGTGTGTGTGGCTGACTACTGGTTATGTAATACACTAATTGCCATGCAGTGAACAGGACGCAGACACTGAGCAAAGACGCAGATCTCTGTCAAAGCCCACAGCTATGAATATTAAAGATAATTAAGAAAAATTGAACTTTAGCGACATGGGACTGAGATTAAAGATAAATACACAATCTTTTATGGAGAATAATGTGTTTGTGTAGCAGAGAACTTGCCATGTTTGTTGGTGTGTCTGCCATGCGCAACAACCTGGTGACGTAACGCCGGTCCTGACCACAGTTAGACTTGAGTACACAAAGAAGTGCCCGTTGCCCAAAAAACCCAAAGATGATTCGGCAAAATTAGGCCTTCAGCCATGTGTGTCTTTGAACTCACATATTTATGAACAGACTCATTAAACATTTAATAACTCAGACACTGTATGTTCATTTGGCAGAGTTCTTAAAGCAGAAATAGACCTACCGCCTTTTTAGGTCACTCAAGTTTTATGGAAGGATTAAGTCTAATTGCCTAATTGATTATAAAGGAAAACCAACGAGGGATTTGCAAGATTAAACCACATTAGAATATTCTAATGTTACATTGTAACACTTTGAGGTGGAATTCGTCATCGCGCCAAGAGAAGACTTGATCTAAAGGAGACTATAAAATCACATTCTCTAATTATGAGCATGATTTAGCGATAGTTTTAAGACAATTTAGCTCCAATTGATTGTGCAGCCCCCCACGATGTGGAGCGTTTCATAAACCTGCCGTCTGAGACGCCTCCTGTCTCTGAAAGTATCAGTGTTTCTTAAACTGCCTTTTGATGGAATCTAATGATTTTCAGTCACTTGCATGATTGGAACCCTTCATGTTCTCCCTGAAATCATGTTGTCGCTCAGTCGCTCCGTTTACCCAACGGCCCTTTTTATACGTTTCTGTTTCGAAAGTAAATTCTCACAGCAAACTTTTATGAGAGCCGGCAAAACAATAACAACCGTCAACAACTTCTCCATGTTGCAATAGAAACCATCGATTTCTTGCTCTTCAAAAAAAAAAAAAAAAAAAAAATTCAATCTCTCCTGCTCCTTACGAGTTGAACAGCCAATTATCTGCAAAGCCTGTGTCAGATATCACCCCTACAAGCTACAAAACATTGTCTTGATTGGTTCGTTCACTCAGGAGGTCAGCGGTGCCCAGAGGCTCCTGACAGGAGACAAGAGGGGGGCTTCTCGACCGACACTGAAGACCCATTAGGAGCCCCGTCTGCCGGGGCTCTGCCTCCTCTGCCGGGGCACTGCCTCCTCTGCCGGGGCACTGCCTCCTCTGCCGGGCACTGCCTCCTCTGCCGGGGCTCTGCCTCCTCTGCCGGGGCACTGCCTCCTCTGCCGGGGCTCTGCCTCCTCTGCCGGGGCTCTGCCTCCTCTGCCGGGGCTCTTGCCTCCTCTGCCGGGGCACTGCCTCCTCTGCCGGGGCTCTGCCTCCTCTGCCGGGGCACTGCCTCCTCCTGCCGGGGCACTGCCTCCTCTGCCGGGGCACTGCCTCCTCTGCCGGGGCACTGCCTCCTCTGCCGGGGCTCTGCCTCCTCTGCCGGGGCTCTGCCTCCTCTGCCGGGGCACTGCCTCCTCTGCCGGGGCACTGCCTCCTCTGCCGGGGCACTGCCTCCTCCTGGAGACCCTGAATCAGGCCACGCTCCACCTCAGGTGTGGAGCGTTATGTTCTACCTAGGTCAACATACTGTGACCCAACAGACATGGTTCTCCTGAGGAAGACATGGTTCTCCTGAGGAAGACATGGTTCTCCTGAGGGAGACATGGTTTCTCCCTGAGGGAGACACGGTTCTCCTGAGGAAGACATGGTTCTCCTGAGGGAGACAACGGTTCTTCCTGAGGAAGACATGGTTTCTTCCTGAGGAAGACACGGTTCTCCTGAGGAAGACACGGTTCTCCTGAGGGAGACGTGGTTCTCCTGAGGGAGACGTGGTTCTCCTGAGGAAGACATGGTTCTCCTGAGGGAGACGTGGTTCTCCTGAGAGAAGACATGGTTCTCCTGAGAAGACATGGGTTCTCCTGAGGTGAGACATGGGTCTCACTGAGGGAGTACATAGGTTCTCCTGAGGAAAGACAATGGTTCTCCTGAGGGAGACATGGTTCTCCTGAGGAAGACATGGTTCTCCTGAGGGAGAAGTGAGTCCTGCAGATGTCTGAGGACTACAGCCTCGACGTGTCGACTGACTGACGCGATGAAGAGGTGCACATGGAGGGAGGGAGGGAGGGAAAGAGAGAGGAAGAGTGAAGGAGAAGGAGAGAGGGAGGGAGAGAGGGAGGGAGGGAAAGAGAGAGGAAGAGTGAAGGAGGGAGGGAGAGAGAAGGAGGGAGGGAGAGAGAGAGGGAGAGAGTTAAAGAGAGAGGAAGAGTGAAGGAGGGGAGGGAGGGAGGGAGGGGGAGGGGAGGGGAGGGAGGGAGGGAGGGAGGGGAGGGAGGGAGGGAGGGAGGGAGAGAGGAGTTAAAGAGAGAGGAAGAGTGAAGGAGGGAGGGAGAGAGAGATGTCATATTTCTGCTTCCCCCGCAGAAATATGATGACTTCTCTGTTCTTTTCAAAATGCAGTCGTATATTTTCTTCCTCTTTTCCCCTCCTTGGCAGTGTTCATGTTCCTTTTACTTCTGACGGCGAGACAGTGT
>CM042874.1:976757-981757 GCA_023658055.1 Thaleichthys pacificus | reverse complement strand
GGATGGATGAGTAGGGAGGATGGATGAGGAGGGAGGACGAGAGACAACAGAGGAAAAACAAGATAGAAGTAGGGATGATTGCAATATCTCACACACACACACAGAGAGAAACACACAGGGAATGGGTCAGTAATCTAAATCCAAGGCTGTTTTGGTTAAAAGACAATGAAGAGAGACCAGGACAGAGGAGCAGCTCAACAGGAGCTTCAGCCAAGCATGTCTGACCGCCATGCTCTCTGATCACACTCACACACACACACTCACACTCATCACCAGGCGTGCAAAAAACTCGGCAGCCCCTCTCTCAGCATCAATCACCTCTCACATGAAGTGCAAAGCATCTCTCCCTCCCTCCTCCTCCTCCCTCTCCTCCTCTCCCTCCTCCTCTCCCTCTCCTCCTCTCCCTCTCCTCCTCTCCCTCTCCTCCTCTCCCTCCCTCTCCTCCTCTCCCTGTCCTCCTCTCCCTCTCCTTCTTTCCCTCTCCTCCTCTCCCTGTCCTCCCCCTCTCCCTCTCCTCCTCCTCCTCTCCCTCTCCTCCTCTCCCTCTCCTCCTCTCCCTCCTCCTCCTCTCCCTCTCCTCCTCTCCCTGTCCTCCCCCTCTCCCTCTCCTCCTCCTCCTCTCCCTCTCCTCCTGCAGCATCATCCCCTTAGACCGGGCAGCTGTTCCCAGGGAGTGTGTGTGAGAGTGTGTATTCAGAGAGAGTGTGTGAATGTTCACAGGGAGAGTGTGTGAGTGTGTGTGTTCACAGGGAGAGAGAGTGTGTGTGAGAGTGTGTGTGTGTTCACTGGGAGAGAGAGGGTGTGTTCATGGGGAGAGTGTGTGTGTGTGTTCACGGGGGAGAGAGAGGGTGTGTGTTCACGGGGAGAGAGTGTGTGTGAGAGTGTGTGTGTGTGTGTTCACGGGACAGAGTGTGTGTGAGAGTGTGTGTGGTGGTACAGATCCCGGTGTTTGTTTCTGTGTGATAGGATTACCATTGTGTAGGTGTTCTGTGTGCTGCCCAGCCAAGCGGCTTTCCTCCAGTCTAGCTCTGATTGAATTACAGCTTGTTCTTGGTTAGTGTTCCTACAATGCACAAGTGAAGCACGCAAGCTACACACACACACAGACACTGTACACACACTTACACACGGAACAATTGTGAACAAGTAGACCAATGTACACATGCTGTATACACAGATTGTGTGTGTGTGTCATGGAGCCTAGTGTGTGATGCTCCACTCAGGATGTGTGCGCATGTGTGTTGCATAGGTGTGTGTGTGCGTGATGCTTCACCCAGGATGTGTGTGTGAGTGCGTGATGCTTCACCCAGGATGTGGTGTGAGTGCGTGATGCCTCACCCAGGATGTGTGTTCAGCACGCTATGGCCATGTCAAGGCGTGGTGTCACAACTTGACATGTCAGGAACATGTCCCCCTGCCCCCTGGCCAGCTTCCAGCTCCACAACACTTCAGGCTCAAGCACCTGTGTTATGAGAATGCTGTGGATACCGTCTGCTTTTCCTGTTTGACCTTTGACCCCTCGAGATGTCCAGCAGGCCCTGGATCAGGTGGTTCACGGGCATGGAAACATCTGGATTCTTATTGGTTTACAAGTAGGTTGTTAGCGTGTGATTTGGTGGTATTGTATGCCTTACTGGGCCAATTTAAACAGTGATGGAGTGTTTACCAAAGCTGAAACATCCAGCCTTCACTGCCCAGGCAACGCTGACACATCCCCCTGAGGGGGGCATCGAAATAGGCAAGGATGGAAGAAGAGGATGGAAGAAGAGGATGGAAGAAGAGGATGGAAGAAGAGGATGGAAGAAGAGGATTAGAAGAAGAAGAGGATGGAAGAAACGTGTGTTTACCCCCCCTCCCCCTTCTCATCTATTTGTTCTCATCTTCTCTCTCTCTCTCTCTCTCTCTATGCTAATGTATTTGCGCATGGTCAAGTAAGTGTGGGGGTCAGATGGCTGATGGTTAGGGAGTCGGGCTTCCTAATTAATAGAAGGTTGTTGGTTCGATTCCCGACCGTGCCAAATGATGTTGTGTCCTTGGGCAAGGCACTTCACCCTACTTGCCTCGGGGAGAATGTCCCTGTACTTACTGAAAGTCGCTCTGGATAAGAGCATCTGCTAAAATGTAAATGTAAGTGTGTATGTGTGTTTATGTGTAGGAGAGTGTCTGTGTGTGTGTGTATGGGGGTTGCCTTCATGCTAATGTGTGATTGTATTTGCCTGTGTATGCTTGTATTGGTTTGTGTGTGTGTGTGTGTGTGTACGGGCCCGTGATGAGATCTCCGTGTGACTGGCAAGGTCAGGCAGGGAGATGGAGTCAGATGCCTGCTCTCCACAGGCGGGGGGCGGGGGCGGGGGGCGGGGGCGGGGGGGCGGGGGGGCTTATTGATTGACAGCATTTATTCCAGCTCCGCCCGGCTCACTGACATGAAATGTGAGACTTGTCTCCCCGTCAAGGAGGGCATGATAATCTACCTGCATTTATCACACTTACCCACTAACACTAACCCAGGGGCTGGCTGGCAAGCCACAGGGGAGCCCAATGTGTGTGAGAGCGTGTGGAGGGGGGGGGGGTAAGGTGCATGGGTTGGTGAGTGGTGTGGATTGTGTATGTGTTGTCTGTGTTTGTGGGGGGTTGACTTGGTGTTTGGGTTGTGTGTGTGTGTGTGTGTGTGTGGAGGGGGTGTCTTGGTGTGTGGGTGTGTGTGTTGTGTTATGATCATGACCTTCACCAGGAGATGAGAGAGTGATCGAGAAAGAGAATGGGATGAAGTGACCATTATCTAAAGCTGGGAGAAGAGAAGAGGAAAATGACTTAAAATAGCAGTACGCTGGGATTACCACACACACACACACACACACTCTCACACACACACACAGCCGCCCACACACACACACACAGACACATTTCAGAAGTTTGATGAGGACTCAGTTTTAATGGAGCGCTTCAATATTAGACTTGGGTTTGTGGAGGGTTACCCTACTGCTCTCCTAACATGAGGTTATCTCACATGATTTATTATCCACTGAGGATCAAGGATAGTTCTTAAGTATGCCGCAAAACGGATTCCTTCTCTGTGAAGAGTTTCATTGGCCATCCAATATGGCAAGGACAAATGACCGCCATTAGGGTGCAAAGCCTACAGTTGCACAGTGGCAAAGCCCCTTAACCCAGAGCAGTGGGCTGAGCATTCATCAGATAGCAGGTGGAGATGGCTCAAACACACAGGGCTCAAACACACAGGGCTCAAACACACAGGGCTCAAACACACAGGGCTCAAACACACAAGGAAGGAAGACAGGTGGAACTACATTGGTTTTTGAAGACACAAACATGTGACTGTACACACACACACACTCACACACTACACATACTCATTCACACACACACACTCACACCAACTCCCTAGGCAAGATTTTATCTGATGTTACAGATCAGACAAACAATCTAATGTCATGTGGATTGTGTGTGTGGGTGTGTAGGTGTGTGTGTGGCTTAGGTCACCTTCAGAGCGGTGGACCACACAGACACACACACACACACACACAGACACACACAACACACACACAGACACCACACACAGACACAGACACACACACACACACAGACACACACACAGACGGCGTGGTATTTCCCCAAAATGTCAGTTGGAAGTCTTTGATCCCGTCTACTGTCTGAGATGAGAGAGAGAGGAGATGGAGGGAGGGAGGGACTGTGGAGAGAGAGAGAGAGAGAGGAGAGAGAGAGAGGAGGGAGAGAGAGAGAGAGAGAGGAGAGGACGCGAGAGAGAAGAGAGAGAGAAGAGAGCAACGGGAGGAGAGAGAGAGAGAGAGAGAGCGAGAGAGAGCGGGAGGCGAGAGACGGAGAAGAGAGAGAGAGAGGAGAAGCGACGAGAGAAGAGGAAGAGAAGAGATGAGGAGAGGGTGAGGGAGAGAGAGTAGAGAGAGAGAGAGCGAGGGAGAGACGACCGAGAGAGATGAGAGAGGAGGGAGAGCAGAGAGAGAGAGAGGATGAGAGAGGGAGGGAGGAGAGAGCAGAGAGAGAAGAGGAGAGAAGAGAGAGAGGGAGCGGAGAGAGAGAGAGAGAGAGACGAGAGAGAGAGAGAGACTGAGAGAGAGAGGGAGGGAGAGAGAGAGAGAGAGAGATAGAGGGGACGAGAGAGAGAGAGAGAGAGAGGGAGGGAGGGCAAGAGACAGGAACGACATAGAGAGAGAAAGTTTGAGACCGACACTGAGAGATCTGGAGGCCGGGAAGGAGGAAACAGAGACAGCAGAAGAAGAAATTGATTTGCAGGGGGGCGGAGGGGGGGTGGGTTCCGGAGAGGGGGGGCGGAGGGTTCCGGAGAGGGGGGGGGGAGGGTTCCAGAGAGGGGGGGGGGGTTCCGGATCGAGGGGGGGGGGGCGGAGGGGGGGGGTTCCGGAGAGGGGGGGGAGGGTCTCCAGAGAGGGGGGGGGCGGAGGGTTCCAGGAGGGGGGGGGGCGGAAGGGGGGGGGGGGGGGGTTCCGGAGAGGGGGGGTTTGGGTGGGGGGGGTTCCGGAAGAGGCAGCTATACAAGGTATGAGGAGACCAAAGTGGAAATCAATCATTGAAGAGCCTCCATGCGTCACCCAGCTGGACAGGCAGGATCAGGGACCTGAGTCATGCTGACAGACAGAAGTCATTAGTGTGTGTGTGTGTGTGTGTGTGTGTCTGGGTGGATGTGCGTGTGTGTGTATGGGGGTGGGTTGATGTGTGTTGGGTTTGCTGAGGCCGAAAAAAACCTGTCAGACATGTTTTCTGTTGTGGGGGATCGTGTTGTGTGTGTGTGTAGTGTGTGTGTAGTGTGTGTGTGTGTGTCTGCCTCTATTACAATATTTACAATCAGCTTGTTTGTTTGCCCATCATTGTAAACGACGTCCCCCAGGAGAATCAGGGTACCACTGTGTTAACCCTCCACATCTGCCTTGTTTTATAACTCCACAAATGAAACATCTGTATGATGAGTGTGTGTGTGGGGGGGGGGG